>JAJEJO010003163.1:147208-231016 GCA_020662805.1 Glaucomys volans
GCCAAGGAGTGGGATAGCAGGGTCAAATGGTGGATCCATTCCAAGTTTTCTAAGGAATCTCCACACTGCTTTCCAGAGTGGCTGCACCAACTTGCACTCCCACCAGCTTTTGCAATGGAAATCTTATCTATTTATCTATGTCTTTCTAGACAGAGAAGTTACCACTTTGGATTTGCTAGTAGTCAGGTAAATATACCATTTAATGTTAGAAATATTTTGGAATACTGATGACTATTGTAAAATGCAGAAAATACATGGTAAGGCATAGTATTTCTGAAGTAGCTCATACAATTAGTAATAATTAGGCAGTTATGGAACATGTGTGACAATGTACCATAATAAAAGTGATATGAATGTGATATATTTGATATACCTCTCTTTTAATCTTTTTTCCTGTGATGATCTGCGATAATATAATAACTACGTGATAAGAAACAGAAAGGCAAATGACATAGGCACTATGATCCAGTGTTAGGCTACTGCATAAAGATAACTTAAACACAAGCACTACAATAAGGCAACATTCAATTTGATAACCAAGACAACTACTAATAACTAATGGATGGGTTGCAAATAGAGCTTGAATACACTAGACAAAGGAATGTGATTCACTTTCCAGGTGGGACTGAACACAGCAGGGCAGTGGAAAATTCCATCATGCTACTCAGGATAGTATACAATTTAAAACTTATAAATAATCTCTTTCTGGAATTTTCCATTGATATTACCAAGGGTAATTAAAACCACAGGAAGTAAATTTGTGGATAAAGGGGGACTACTATATATGAAATGAGTATAAATATGAATGGTATTTAGGCACATGGGTTAATAAATTTAGATAGAATAAATCTATGGATCTATTCCAGATTTTCCAACCCACTTTTCATTTTTTGCATGACTCTTAAATAAAAAATTTTTCACAAAGTAAATGTAATAGGGTTTATTACAAAGAAAATTCATGAAGCAGGTAACATTCAAAACTGAAAGAGGTTCAGAGAGCTCCCCTTCATCAGTATGAGCAGCAAACTTTAACTGAATGAATGAAAAATAAAGCAATGAAATTATTTGACTGGCTTCCCCTGGGAATTTGCCTTATTTGGCAAAAATTAATAAGCATTCCTTGGGTATATAACCAATCTGGCTCCTTTTGATCAGAGAGGCCCAATTTATTTTTAAGTCAGTTATGAGAAATGCATCCAGGTTAAGTTTCCGTTTGCTTTCAGAAAGTATCTGGGTACACAGACAACCTCAAGACTACAGCAGTCTTCTTATGTGCTTCAACACAGCCTAAAATAATCCAAAGTCATATTTCCATTTATAGAGAATACACTGTAAGCATCTTGTGATACCAAAACAACTTGTTTTTTAGAACTTGTCACTTGAATAGCCTTGGAGGAATTTTAGCCTACTGTCTAATTATTGTTAGAGCAATAATTATTATTAGAAGTTTAAAAGCTTTAAATGGTTTATAACTAATGATTAAAATAAAACTCAAATATTTCAATTTCTGGCTTAATTTCAAAAATAGTTCATAATGGATAGTAGAAAAGCAATTATGTTCAAAAATAAAACATTTATTTTTACTGAGCTTTTTTTATTAATTCATTTAAGTAATGAAGGTTTACAATAGCTTTGACGTTTCCAAGGTTAAAATCATTGCAGCAGCACTATTATTAATAGAACGTTTAAAGTTTTTAATATTTATGTTGATTCAAAACAGTTTGCTGTGTATCACCTGAGTCCTGGCCATGAATGTTCCATGTCCATCATCTTTTCCTAAAATTCCTCATTGAGATTTCAAAAAAATGTTCAACTTAACTGAATAATTAGGTATATACTTTTGCATTAAAATTATAGCAAATTATGACAGAAGTAAAGGCCAGGCAGAGCAGTCTTCAACTTCTAATCACTTTTTATCTAATAAAATTCTTTGAAGATAAATAATATTTAAACACAAAATGTGAAAAATATGCAGTTCATTTTTCCCATTATGCTCTCAAATTTACTCTGGATTAAACGGTGTGATCATTGAGCTAGAGAATTATTTTAGTATGATGTCATTACTCATAATGAGTAACAAAATAATTCATATTCATCAGTGTGTAAACTGCAATACTATCTATTAAAATGCCCTCTTACTTTCATTATTCGGGCAGGATTCACTCTATGAGCATTTCTGAGTGGTTTCCACAAAACTACAATAATCTCCTTTCTCCTAAAGACATGCCTATATTTCATATACAGTTCATAGTACTACCCAATAGTTATTTCCCCTTTATATTAATGATCAGAAAACTTAAAATCAAATTTGGGGCATGGCTTATGTGTTAGGGGTGAAAACACATAAGACATACATTTTTAGCCACCTCAGCCAACACCTGAAAATACTCCTTGGTGCTCTTAAAAAGAAACCCTATTATGTGTCTTCTCTCTTCTCACCAGGTGAAGAAGAAGCTAGAAGGTGCCATCTACAAAGCAGAGATGACCAGAGAGAAGGCCCTTGTCAAATGCCACTGACAGAATCTTGGATTTATCAGCCTGCAGAACAGTGAGAAATGTATTTCTGTTGTCTATAAGCCACCCAGTTGATAGATCTTTAGCAGCCCGAATGGACTTTGATGCACTCAAATGAAAATATCAGATATAAACCACTAACCACTCTTGTGCATTCATAACTATGCCTGTTGCTGACCACCGATATTTAGATTTCCACTTGAAGTACAAATCAATATATTCAAATTTAATTCACTACCTTCTCCAAGTTCAATGAAATAAAATAAAATGTAATACTACTAAAAATAAACATTAGACATGGCTCCTGGATAATAAAATAGTAAGCAATGCTAGATGATTATTAATAGATATAATTGAAATAATTAATAAAATAATAAACTATTCTTTTAAAAACCTACTAGAACATATTACATTCTCTGTTTACAGAGGCAAAGAGAAATTAGAGAAATTGTTCAAGGACACAGACGTCTGAGGAGTGGAGTGGGCATATGAATCTAGGCAGTCTAACAGAACTACATAATTATCCTATAGTGTATCCTTAAATGAAGAGTATGTGAGCCTGAAAACACACAACTATCCAGGGACGTTAGGATGGGCATATTGACATTTTAACACTCTTACTAGATCTGTGGTGATAGTGTTGTTATTGCCCAAACTTTAAAGATACATGAGTTACTGAGAGATCAAATAATTTGCCCATGATACAAACCAAGGTTAATCTTATTCCAAATTTCATCTCTTTCCAATAATACTATCTCCTTGTAAAAACTGTCAAGCATTCATCTATTCATTTATTCATTCATTCAACCCAGAAATATGTGAATCACATTTGAAATCCTTTTGGTTATCAGGGTCACAAAAAATCACTTGTGACTATCTGTCTGATATTTTATGATGTATTGTCATATAATAATATGGCTTCATTTGATTTATATTACAGGAAGGGACAAATATCATCCAGTACTTGCTAAATATAAGTAAATATAAATATTGGGTAGTTTAAGGCAGCAATGAAGTCTATACAAAATATACAAAAGTCTAAACAAAATAAATACGGTGATGAGTGTCATGAAGGAGGATGGTGGAGCCTACCTTGAGGAGGATATTGTGGATGCAGAAAAGTTGGTTGAGGGAATACCTGTCAGGGCTTCATATTTAGTTAAGATAAGTCTGATGAGAACTATGAAGTTAAATGTTTCCTCAGCATTTACAAATTCATTATTGAAAAATTACCTTCAGTGAAGTTTTCATTACTAAATAATTTAACAGTGAAAATTTTAATAGGTGTTTTTCTAGAACACATTCAACATTTATTGCAATTGTTTGTGATTCTAAAGATGAATAATAAGGCAACAGAATTTGTTAAGTTAGTTTTTTTTTTTTTTCTCAATGGGCCTTTGTTTTTGTCTTTTGTATGTTATGGGAACACCATTTGATTAAAAAACACTCTACTAACCATTATTAGAATCACAGTTGTTCAAGTTTAAATACCTCAATTTTAAATTTTTGGATAACCACTTCAATTTTTGATAATCAGCTTTAACTCAACCAAATCAAAGATAACATTTCCCAGAACAAAGACCTCTGTTCTGATGTTGATACAAATTACCAATAAAATCACATTTAGACTACCATTTGATTGAGTACATAAAAAAATTAACTTTTTTTTGTTCATTAGAAAAAAAAATTAAAATAAAACTCTGAGAAACTTGAGAGGGGAATAAAATCACATTCAGTCAACTTTCCACTTCCCCAACACACAACAAAGCACTCTTAGTCTCCCTCTACATCATGCTTTAGGCTGCCAGTTTGTGTCAGATCTATGAAGAAAAGAAAATGGTTTTACAGAATGTCTGCAGCCATAGTCCCTGGGGATCTTAATTAAGGGAATTCTTTACACCAATTTGATACTCTAACTGTCATAATAGTTAATTACTTCTCTAATCTGAACCAGTTACAAACATCATTGATATAAAAGAATTAAGGAACCGATTATAGCTCATGGAAACTAAGGGAAGTTTTTATTTTAAGCACATTAGGACTAGATTAATACTAATCAGTGTATTAATAATTAGCATGTTTAGGCAAATGGTTAATAAAAATTGTTCTGGATTTCGTATGAGAATACTCTTTGGCAATATCAAAAATTAAGATCAATTTTGCCAAAATAAAAAAAAAGAGAATAATAATATCTTCTCTATTTCTCTCATATGGTCTTTATAAAGAAAAAACTATGAAATAATACAGATCAATATTCTGGTTATTTTTAAATCACCAAAGATAAAGAAAGAATTTTTACTCTAATTCAAACAGGAATAGTTATAGTTCTTTAGCACACAAATCCCTTTATTTCCAGATAATATGATTTCTAGGGAAAAAATATCCAAGAAGAGAATTTAAAAGTCAGTGGAATATGTGAATGAAAGTTCTATAACATAGAGAAAAACTATCTCTAGGTTCATTATTTTCAAACATTCCATTTGTTTATGAATATCAAAAACTTTCCCATGTCCATTTTTCCTATTCTTCCTTCTTTAATAAGTGTGGTAAAATGGGAAAGTCTTTTAAGAATAAAAACCATAATCATTGTGCCAAATCATTTATTTAAAAAAAATTTTGCCTAGAAAAATTACTTTCTTATGCATTTCCTTTGGTCATTTACCCAATTATTTGATAAAATCACATTCTAGGAAAGATTAATGTGATTCAGTGAGATATAGGAAAATATGCATATTTATTTCATTTAATGCTTTTGATTGTTATGAATACCTTTAATAATTCTGTAATAAAGTTATAGATTATATTTTCTATATAGCATGTAAATAATTAAATATATATTAGTATGCACATGGTATTTTTTACTGATAGTGTGTAATCAATAGCTCTTTGGCCCAGGATTCCAGCATGAATTTGGAGTTTAAAAATTGTCAATTTCTAACAATAGAAATGTTACGAGTAACCTGATTTATAGCTACAGTAGCTATTTAGACACAACAGCTTGACACTTCCTAAAAGTTCTGGTGATAGTAAGACCAATGAGACACAATTCATCTGGTGCTGTCTCCTACATACTTCTGGAAAAAAACAGGTGCTTAAATTGGCAGTTAGGATATAAAGTTAAAAATGGAAGGACAAGAATTTAAAAAGTATGCTGTGTAATGTAGCTGTATAATTTGTTATACAACCTTGAGATGAAATTAGTCACTATACATAGTTCAGTTAGGAAGACAGATGTGAGCTGGGATTACATCTGGAAACAGGGTGTATATCCATACTAGTGATATGGGAAAAGATCCAAGAATCTCAGGATGGAGACAAGAAGAATCAGGAAACATTCCAAGAAGGAACTGACAGTTACACCACACTAAAAAGGTGCATTAAGGTATAGTCAAGGGAAAGTGAGACAGAGACAGGGGAGAATGTTCCAGAATCTTGCCTCCAAACTTTCCATCGATAAACAGGTACAATAGCCTAAAGAACTGAAGGGCATAAGATCACCAAGTCAAGCAATGAGATTGCAGTACCCTGGCCTAGAGCCTGGAGAGGTTAGGAGGAAGTGGGAGAGGTGAACCTGACTAGGCAAACATGGGAATGAGCTGCTTTTTACTTGGTGGATCAAAAATAAATAAATGAAACAACACTTCCTCTCATAGCGAGTAAGCTATCTCACCAAGGTCACACAGATGGCAGGTAGTCAATTGCAAACTACAAGTCTGTGTTTGTCAATGCCCAGGCCAAGAATATATGTATTGCAATAATAGAATCTTATTTCTTATTTCAGTGACCCAAATACCTGTTCAAAATAAAATATTTTATATTAAATTCTGAGAATTGTTAAATGAAACAGTCATTTAAGATTTATCTTGTAAAAAATGGATGAACAGTTTTTCAATGTATTTGGCTCAAATCTTAGCGAGAAAAAAATTTTTGGTTTTCAATAAATAATTATATTATTTAAATATTGTCATGTCATCTATATATCTAGAGACTTTGTGCCTTTTTTTAAAATAATAAATACCTTAGATATTGATAAGCTGTCTCTAGAGTTCTGCCAAGATTTCTAGTGTTCTGAGGCTTGAAGTGATGGTTGACTACATCAATTCCTGGGGGCATTCAGTTAAAACAGTGCGGTAATTAACCAGAGCAAGCTGTCGATGAAGTCAGCTCTGATTAACTGGAGGGATCCTAGAAAGACAAAGCCTGGATTTAGACAAAAATGTTATAGAAAGTAGAAAAATGTAATTAAGATCACTACATTTCCTTTTCTTTATAAAATTTTGGCTAACCTTTTGGTTACACGTACACAGCACCATCCAGTTTTTTGAATGTCACTCAGACGAACAGGGAGAACCCATTTCAGTAGTTTTGTCTTTCTGGGTCCACGGAGGCCAAATGTATTTATTTCTAATAAATCTCATATATCCTGAGTATATCTCATAGAGCCTGACAATATTAGTGGGATGTGAGGAATGGCCACAAAATCTTAGGAAACGATTTCTACTTTAATAGGAACATTGATTTTTTTTCTTCTTATAATCTAAAATAATAATATGGAAAATATATGGAGACAGAGGACTTTTTGACCTTTCAAATTCTAGTGTTCACCTTTATGGTAACGGGACTTTGCTGATTATTTTGTGCTCAACAACCTTTACAGATGTTCTTCACTTGGTGAGAAAAGAGGTATTGTAAAAACAAGCAGTCACAGAGTTTTCAGTTTGCATTCTTCCTTAGTAATAAATGAGGAAATTGAAACTTTAAGGAGGAGTTTCATGAAATGGGTGCGTCTCAGGCTGGTCAATTTTCTGGATAACTGCTGAAATAAGAAACTTCACTTACTAGGAAATCTAAAAGCAGAGATTCTATATGCTTTTAGTGATGTCTTTTGCAATTAAGTGGCATACTATTTAATATAAATGTTTAAAATGTATTTAATAAGAGAAATAAAAGAACCAACACCTCCACACCTAGAATTCTAGCTAGGAGTGCTCTCCATGATACATCTCCAAACCTAGTTATTGGTTCTGTAGTCAACCGTATACAAACAATTACAGAAGGTCTACTAGCTTCTGTTAGTTTGAGGAGATCCCTAATGTTGTACTTTTTTTTTTTTTTTTTTTTTGGGAAGAGGAAGTTTATCATGGCTTCAAAGGTTCAGTTCATGTCTGGCTAACTCTGTTACTCTGGGCCTGAGGTGAGGCAAAACATCATGGAGGAAGAGCATGGCATAGGACAGCTGCTCAGCCCCTGGCATCCAGGAAGCCTAGAGAAAGAGATAAAGGGAGGGGTGGTAAGAGGAGCCAAAGAAAAGATGTAGTCCCCAAAGTAATATCTGCAGTGACCTACTGACTCTAGCCAAGTATAGTCCCCTGTGCCTCTAGTTACCACTCAAGCAGTCTATTTACCTGTCAATATATTAATCCTACAAATGGATTAATCCACTGATGATGGAAGAGCCCTATTCATTGCCTAAAAGCCTCTTGTCTGAATCTTCCTGCATTTGCAATAGTGCCTTCAATATATGAAATGGGTCACTTTCAAATGACACTTCTTAAATTTCATATGGACACACAGCAGTCCAGATAAATACACTGCCTTCTTTAATAAACAAACAAATGTTATCAGACAAAGTATTTCTATCTCCATGCTTTTGCTATGGAAAGAAAGTTGTAACCATTCTGATGTCTTCTGTAAGCTTAGAGAATCTAGAACTTATAGATTTGGTATGCAGTAGGGAAGATAACAAATTTTCAAATCCTAACTGCAACATTTATATTCACATATCCTACTGGTAAATTTATTAGATAAAGAGCACTTTGTGTTGACTGAATAAAAATTTTATTCCTACCCATTCTGTTCAGGACTCCTAGAATCTACTGAAAACTATACCATCAACAAATTATGACTTCTGATATATCTCTGGACCCCAGTTTCATTATCTATAAAATTGGGTAATTGAACTCCGCATCCCACGTACATCTGAAAAATACCTGAATCATTAGTAATTGTCTTTCCTTCATTATTTTGATAGATTTTCAAAATGCTCCTATTACCTTCTCAATTCTCCTAGCAATCCACAAAGTTACAAAGAAACATGGAACATCTTAAATCACACCACAGGGGGCAATCAGTACAACCCAAAACAGAAGAGTGATCCAAATTCTTCATCCAATATTTTGCAAGAAAAAGAGAGAGAGAGAGGGAGGGGATGACAGACAGAGAGAATTAGTGCTATTGACAAGTCTGTGAGAAGTATACACAGATTCTAATATGTGGACATTATTTCAATCTTAACTTGTAAAACAGCAATAAAAATTTTTGACACAATCAGGAAAATCTGAACTTTAGTTCCTGGATGACATTAAGGAAATTATTTTCAAATGAGTTTTACAGGTTGGAATACACTGAGTATCCTCTAAAGATCCATACATTAAGACTGTACCACGTCCAAGTATACTACCATGGCTGTTGTAAACGTTGTTCAGAATTCACACACAACCTAATTTGCCAAAACATTAATTCTCAAAGTAGTTCCTTCTCTGCCATGACTTGCCTCTAAGTCAGTTTTTGATTTGTGATAACTTGGTGTCATCTCATTAGCAGTAGGAAACCACAACATGATTAAGAAATAATTAATTTTGAATAATGGAGAAAGCTTTCCAACTGGAATATAGAGGAAGTTAGCTTGAATCGTGGCACCATTACTGGAAAAATCATTTACCTTCCCTGAATTCCCAATTTGCTCTTTTTGTAAATGGATGATAGAAATATTAAACATCTATTGCTTGCCCGGTGAATTATTACATTTTAAACCAACAAACATTAATTGATCCTTTATCATGAGTTGCTTATGTATAATCCTTGATTCTGCTATCACAGTTCTGATTAAATTTGCCAGTTCAAAGTAGTTATATTACAATAAGGCAAATAAATCAGCGTGTCTTTCTGTGATAAGTGAAACCACAGAAAGGTACGAAATTTCTCTAAAGCAAGGGAAGGCAGATGTCAGTTTTATGAAGAATCAGAGAAAGTATTTCCAACTTAAGTTTTGAAAATATTTGAACTGAATTGTTAAGACAGATACAGGTGTGAAAAGGGTATTTGAAACAAAGGGGAAAGCATATAAATAGGGATTCTTTCAAATCTTTTAGAGTTTTGAATATTACCCCTGAGCTAGACTCAATTTAGACAAGTCAGATATTTTTTATCAATTCCAATATATACTTGTTTTACAGTTTTTCATTGTGGAAATAAGGTTGCATGTTATAGTCAAAGGTATCTTATAAACAGGCAGCCAGATGACTATTGTTAGAAAGTTATGCAGAAACTTCCACTGATGTTCCACTAAGATCAAGCAAGAACCAAGATCAATACATGGTAGATTTGGTGAAATACCAACAGAGAAGGAGATGGAGAGAATATAAGAACAAGTGTAACAAAAAGAGAGTCAGAAGGGACGTATCTTTTGATGTCTCATAAGTTTGTATCCCTTCCTGTTCTGAAGTCCATGTATCCATATTTATACTCAGCTACCATTCACCTGGATTTTTAACACCTCCTAATGCATGCCTGTGCTATATTTCCCTTATTTATAGAGAATAATTTAGTGCACTCTCCAGAAAGTATTATGCTTCTCTACAAAACAGGTCTCAAACTAATTTACAATGCAAGCTAAATTCTCTACATTCCAGAAGAGTGACTTTTAAGTACTAGAATAATCAACAGTTGACACAAGCCTGATGCTTCCACATCCTTATCCCAATCTTATTAAAACAAGGGCTTAGGCATTCCTAAAATACACAACTACTCTATTTATTTTACATTAAAATTACAGCAAAACAAATTAGAATACAAAACAGAGACAGAGTAGCACACTGAGCAATTCCAAGAAAGACCTGTTGAATTCAAGGTTATATGTTCAAATTGATCATCTACATAAAAAAGAATTCATATTTGCTATATTACCCTGCTTGGGCTGCTATAACAAAATACCAAAGTGGCAAAATTTACTTATCCCAGTTATGGGGGTTGGGAAGTCATCATTGAGAAGCAGGCCTACTAGGCTCCTCGGTGGGCCTGTTTCCTCTTATACAGATGACCACCTTCTCCTTGTGTTTTTCACAAGGTAGGCAGAGAGCTTTGGTTTCTATTTTTCTTCTAATGAGGACACTGAAGCTATCATGAGGTCCCCTTCTCCTGAGCTCATTGAAGTCTAATTATCTCCCAACAACCCTAACTACAAATACCATCATATGAGGTATTAGGTTTCAGCTTAGGAATTGGGAGGGACACTGTTCAGTCCACAGCACTTGCTCATCCATTTTTAAACTACATTTTGTTTCCATTTGCAAATTTCCAAGGAGCATATAAAAATGCCATTGTGTTATTAAAGCCATCAAAGCGAAAATTTACTAACACGTATGAATGGTATTGTAAAATACCTCTAAAATCTGAATATTCAAATCAGAACATTCTAATTTTTCCACTGTTTTCTAATAACTATTGACAGCAAAATAATAGTGAAAAAAGTTTTATTTTAACCTCTCTCTGAAATATTGTCTTCTGAGCAAAATTATTCATTGTTTTTTCAAAGGCAAAAAAAAATACCAGTCCCAATGAAACTGTTAGTTATTTCAGAAGAAATATTGCTTTTAAAAATAAACATTCAAAACAATTATGTTTTTAATCTAATTGTTAGCTTTCACATCTACTGAAATTAATAGAATTAATTTCATCTTTTCAGCATTTTTGTTTTATATATTTAAAGAAGCACGCACTATGCTTTATAAATTTCAAACCCCATATTTAAATTTCTTTAATTTTTCTGCTGTCATAGCCAGGAAAGGTAAGGATCCATGTAAATTGTGGTAATTTTTAATTTAGACATGTTCTCTCCCTCTCTTACACACATGTAAACACATACACTCATGCACATGCACACATGTACACACAATAAAACATACTTGTTCACCCTTTTTCTGTTTTCTATTGTCTCAAAAATTGTTGGATGATTTTTTTTTAATAAGAGGAGGCTTAGTAACAATTTTGCTTTAAATCATAGTCTTTGTGAAATTACTTTCTTTTTCTTTTTTTTTCCACATTAATTCAATTGTTTGTGCATAATTCAATACATACTTTAAGTTTCTTTTTTGTATATGTCTCTCCACTAGAACACAAGCTCCCTAAAGGTGAGATCTTACCTTTGTTGTTTGGTTCATTTCTGAAATTTGACAAAGGCCCTTCCATATGTTAAAGAAATGGAAAATCACTGTTAAATATTCAAATGATTTACAGAATTATAAAAGATAATTTGTGGAAAATATAAACATTTATAAGTAGTGTCAATTGATAAAGTAGATATTAGATGTTGAAAGACATAAATTGCAACTGACAATGGAGGTTCTTTATTCATAAATAAAACTGATGAACATATTAGTATCATACATCTAACTTCCTAAAACCTCTGACTCAGATGTCAATAGATATAGTCATACATATTTACATATATGAATATTAAGCTTTAAAATTTTCACAAATTTTAATTAATTATAATATAGTAGAAAAATTAGGAATAATAACAAAATATATATCATATATACCACTGATCGTGTGGATTTGACATTGTCTTATGAATAATTATAAATAAAATCTATTCCATTACTCAAATATATGACCTAAGTGATAAATGGCCTAATCATTATATTGATTATATTGAGGAAATGAAATAATTATACTAACAATAATAAATACTTATATTTTGATGCATATTTACAAGTATCTTTGGGTTCTAAAAAAGTCACTTTATTATTTAATCCTCAAAAGAAAACTAAAACCTGAGGTCATATTAAAGGTGAACTATGGAATCTCACGGATAATTCTAAAAGTTACATTAAAAAATTAGCTAAAACCAAAAGTACAATCTCAATCCATACTCTTTGAAGCCGGGCAACGTACAAATTTAAGGAATATCAGTTTAGAAAGACAGAATATTTATCACCCCTTAGCCAAGTACTTTTTGAGCATTTCTTGAATTTGACTAGTGAATGGACCCACATTTACATTTCTTCTGAAACCATTATTGCTCTTGAAACTGACTGCAGAGTTTTAAAAAAAATAATATTGCCTTTGTGTATTGACAATACTTTCTCTTAAAGAGTAAATTTCTTTATATAGTCTGTATGTGTTGGCAGAAACCCAAGTCCTCTTTCAAATAACAAGAATCAGAAATGTTCTCAAACAAATACATTTGGGAGTGTTCTATTTTATGAACGCATTCAACCAACTACCCTAAAAATTTACACTGCAAATTCTGGAACAGGAGGACCTAGCACTTTAGAGTCACCTATTGCTCTCCCAAGACAAAGCATCCTAGAAGTAATTGCCCCAGAAGTTGCCAGAAGGCTTCTGCAGAAGGCCAGCACCTTTCAAAACAAATGCCTTTCTACAACCTGCATAGTCAGCTGATCACGATGCATGGAGGTGGTGCACATCTGAGGGTTTCCTCTGACAGGAAAGAAGAGGATTTGAGTTCTCAGAGCTGGAGGAGGCCTTGACCTCCACAGCTCTATTTATGGTGTCCTCAGTCTCCTCCTCCTCAGTGTGGTTGTGCTCAGAAGACTGTTTTGTTTTGCATTTTGCATGAATATGTCTGGGAGATTATGGAATAAACTACAGAAAAGCAAAATAAAAACAAACAAAATAAATCCTTAGGTTTCAGAAAAGAGTAATGAATAGATAAAACAAGTTTCAAACTCATCCTAACACTCATGATCTCCAGCCAATGTGGGGATGTATCTCGGTAGTAGAATGCTTGCCTAGCCTGAGGAAGGCCCTAGTTCAGACTCCCAGCAGGGGAGGCTGTGTGTCTGTGTGTCTGTGCTCTGTGTTTGTGTGTGTGTGTGTGTGTGTGTGTGTGTGTCATAGTAAAAAACAGAGTTTTGCTGCTGGATAATATAACTATTAGTGCAACATGATGGCTATCATCAAGGAAATTGAAGACGTTGAAAACAATGAAGATTTTTATTTTTATACACTTCTGAATTTGACAGCAAAGAAAACCAAATTCATTGTTTTCAGGATGACATCCATGGTGAATAAATTGTATTATGTTAGTGATATTTCAAAATTGCATATTACATGTCTGATAAAAACATTCCCTCACACTCTTCTTATTTGTATGAGAGAGAGAGAGAGAGAGAGAGAGAGAACCACTGAGCAACCCATCTCCATAACTATAAAAGCAAAGTTGTCATTCAGTTCAATCTGTGCTTGTCTGACTCTGTGTCATCTTGGGCCCAGAGTTACCAAGTCAGACAACCACAGGTCTGGTCACAGCAACTGAAAAAGCTAACTAAAACAAGTATACTTTACTTATTTATTTATTGATACTAAGGATTGAACTGAGGGGTGCCTTATTACTGACATACATCCCCAGCCCTTTTAATTTTTGTTTTGATACAGGATCTTGCTAAGTTTATTAAGGCCTCACTAAGTTGCTGAGGCTGGCCTTGAACTTAGGATCCTCCTGCCTTAGCCTCCCAAGTCTCTGGAATTATAGGGATATACCACCATGTCTGGTTATATTTCAGTTTAAAGCAGCATGTCAAACCATGTAATTTCCCATATATATATTTTTAATATATACTGACAAAACTTAATAAATAATATAATTGAATAATAATCAATATTGATGGTTATGAATCCGTAATATTCTATAGGCAGGATACATTAAATGGTTTATATTAGAACACAATATGGAGTCTTCTTTATTTTTCCGTATTTTCATATCTAAATACTTTCATGCAGACTTATTTTAAATATAGCCATATGATAACTTCAACATGAAAAGTTATAATAATTGCTTTATAATTTTTCTTTAGCGTATCAAAATGTTTTACACTCAAGCTTGACTTTTCATTCTCATATAATGTCACTGTTTTTCACTGCATGACATCGTGAACCAACAACACAGATGTGTACTTTCTCATCCGCTCTTTCCTACAGATCTTTTGGAACAATACGTCTGCATGAGTTTCATAAAATTCTTCACTAGGCAGTGCAGTCTGGCAAGCACTTCCATTTTCTCATCCAGTACCTAAAAAGAACTCATCAAATTTGCAAAGCAGCCAGTGCTTATGGTGGACTATTGGTGCTATAAATCCATAAGTAACCAAGATCAGTTGATAACGAATACAACTTTTCTTGAACAATATCTATTCCAGAAACAAACTCTGAGATTATGTTGCATTCTCCAACTGTTTGCTTCACCACAAAGACTGAAACTATATTGATGTCTCAACTCATAAAATAACAACAGGACAATAATAATAGCTTACATGTGTATATTACTTACAGTGTGTTAGAAAGTGTGCTGAATTTGTTTGGATTATCTCAACTCCACTTTACACATCACACAAAAATAGGTGTTTTTAAGAAACATAGGCCTTGATTTAAACAAGTTAACTGATATTTTAACCAGTCATTAATAGGCAGAAAAAGCATTGTAATCCTACAGAATGTTTATCTGAACTCTCTCTCTTTTTTTTTTTGCAATACTAGAAATCAAACTAGGAATATGAACATGTTAGGTAAGGGTCCTACCATTGAGCTACATCACTGTGTCCACTTTTTTAATCACTGCACCAATATGCTGAACACACACACATGTGGCAACATTATAGATAGGGCACCTCATCTCGAAGGAACTTTATCTCCATTAAGTTAACCAACCTATTGGATTGATTTTCTTCTGTAAGCGAATACACTTAAGACTAAAATTTAACAGCACACCTATTGCTTACCTGTGATAAGGAAATTTTTCAGTAACCCAATCTGAATTTACAGTGATAATCCACTGGAATCCACTGGGTGTTTGAAGGTCTTCTGCCAAAGACGAAGACTGTTGCCCAAAATAGCACACAGCTGTGGTAGGCAGTTTCCTATTGTTGTGCTTTTTCATTTTCAGAGGAAGTTATCACCTTAACTTAGCTACACACTTTGTTCAGTCCAATGTACCCTGACCAAAGAGAAACTTGTGAGACCCAGGCAGTTCTTCAATAATAAATGGTGCATTTTGCTAACTTTGAATGAGAATGCGTCACTCTGTGATCTTTCCTAACGGAACTGGTAGTTCTTCAATTCAGTGCAATTAGCTTTTCAGTTTTCATCACTTCTCATACCAGTAGATCCAAAATCAACTCAAAAATTGGTGTTTTAAAAAGCGCTAACTGATTTTACTTTAGGATGTAAGAAAAAAGTCCCCTGAAGTAAATCTTGAATATTTCACTAGAATTTAGGAAGTCCTTTTTCATATTCAGAGACTATTGATCTGTTAAATGATCCAACAATTAACAATCAATACATTTTCAAATAGGTTCCTCCATTTAAACCAAAATTTGGATAGCTTTCTGAACATGAGTTAATCTACTTAAATTCTTTTGAAATAAATAAATAAATAGATATATAGATAAGCTTCCTTTGCTTTTCTGAAAATGCCTGAAAATTTCTAAAGATCTGAAATCTCTGGTTCTGTAATGGTTAGAAATTCTTGGACATTTTCAGAAAAGCACACTGTTTATTTATTTACAAAAAGTATTCCAAGTCTGCATAACTTGCAGTCTTCATGGATTATACAGTGTATGAATAAACTTTTTCAGTGTAGTAATCAATTGTCCTGGAAACAGTTGAAAATAAATTGGGGTAGATCATTACAAATGGAAAATCTTGCTTACAAATGTACCTTGCTTTTGTATCACTCTGCTTAACTACATTATACATTTGAAAAGACAATTCAGTTTATTCAGGTTATCAAGTATAAATGAAAGCAAAATACCTGCTCATTTGTGCATTCCCTAAATCATGCATCCCTCACACCCAGCACTGCTTTGCAGAATCTGTCTTATTCTTTAATTTCTGTAATCCTAAATCTTGTGCACCCACTGCCAGCAGTTTTCTGCAGTGTTTGCCCACAACAAGTTCATTAACAGTTTATTGCAAGAAAAAATACTTTCTCTGGCACTAGAAATTAGTTGCAAAAGCTCTGCAGGCAAAGTAATGTTCCAGGACAAAGGTGCTTCATGTGCTGTGAATGCATAATTATCTATTATTGGTCAGACAAAGATCAATCATTCTTCTGTAATTTTTTTCCCATGGAAGAAGTAGTTATCAAATTCTAGTTTCTACAGATATTGTCAGTGTCCTGGAAGGACTGTAGCTGTACTATGTGTCTCATGGACGTTTAACTTCTGACAGCTGTGAATGCTTCTTTGTGAATGCAGACATTGCTCTTTGACTCAGAGTTTCTGGAAGAACTCCAAGAGGCAGTCTCAAGTGTGCTGCAGGCGCTCTCAGTGCATAGTAGAAAGTGGTCAGAAATGTCATGAATCGCGAAGGTGGCCAGATACGTGTATTTTTCCTTCACAAACTTTTATTTCAACATGGACATCAATAGACAAAATGCTAACCAATAATGGAAAGAATGCTTACAAACTTTCAATATTGGAGACTAGCAATCCTGTCAAATCCTTCCACATATAATTGTACTTGCAGAGAGAGAATATTGACATGTGCAAACACTCAAATATTTTCTTTGTGTTTTATGAAGATTCATAAAAGTACAGGATTATTTCACACAAACGGTAGGAGATATTAGCTATTCATGATTAATATTTTCATAAATTATGTCATTTTCAATAATTTATAAACTTAAAAGCAGTACAGGTATTTCATCATATGTAGTTTTTGAATAAATAGAAAATGAGTCAATATCTTTAATTTTTAATTATTTATATAATAGATTCATAGCACAAAGATCATACACAAAAGAATGGATGTATATCCTTCTCAAATAATTTCTGCATTTTGCTATTCATATTTTAGGACCTATATATGAAAATATTAATCATGAATACCTAATATCTACTACCTCTTGTGTGCTTATTTAACCCCAGGTTTATTTACTCTAAAATAGTTATTAATAATCAAAAATTCAAAACACAGGAAAATGTTAGAGACATTTTATTCTAAATAAAATTATAATGTGTGTATATAAAATGATAATTTATTATATAAATAAATGTTGTTTTATTCACCCTATGTATTTGAATAACTGAAATACTCATTTTTGATGATTAATAATATTCTTAATATTCCTAAATTAGAGAAATAGATAGGGTATATAGATACTTTCATGATCACTTTAAGATATTTCATTATTTTAATAATTAAAAGAGCTGATTATGTATTAGGAATTTGAAATATACTTCTACTATTTGATTTCTCAAGTCACATTTGACATTATAGAAATAATTAATTAATATCCTCCTTGAAGCAAATTACTGAGAATTTATGTACATTAGTTTCATTTTTCTCCTTTAAACTGAGATAAAAGTTCAAATTTGAACTAGCATAGTCAAGTCTAACAGATAGTTACTGAGGGTTCTTATAACTCATAACACTGTCTAGATCTGGTATCTACTGTCATGAAATATAGAATATATCATTAACTACATAAAAACCCAGTTTTGACATCTGCAACTAATAATAACACCTCATGAAATCATTAAAATAATTAAATACAAGCATGAAACAGTCTACATAAAATGGCAAGCACAGTAAATAATTATATGTATGCATATCTACACATTATTTACCTTTTATTTTGATTTTAAAATAATGTGCAAATTGCCCGCACATGTTTACATAAACTGTGACTGGAAATATTACATTATGTGCCAGAAAGTCCAGTCAAATAGATTTCTATTCTTTGGGCCAAATCAATTTAAGCCCCCTTCATCTAAACTCTAGATCCCTTCTAAGTAGTACTGTATCAATGCTATTAAATATTTTAATATAAAATACATAGAAGTAAATTTATGAGTATCATTATTTGAGTAAATAGTAGTGTGACACTGATCAAAGGCTGTATGCATAGAAAGTTCTACTCATAATATAGGAATACAGGACACAGATGGATAATAAAATGAATCATGTATGTCACACTAGGACCACAAACAACATAGGTTCTCTGTTCACCGGAATATGCAGTAATCAATTAAAATCGCAGTATCCATTACAATATGTCATATGACAGTAACTGTGAATCCACTGTCACTTAAAGCTTCATTAGACTGATAGAATATTGTCAAACACAGTATAGAAAATGCATCATGCAATGTTAAACAAAAACTGAGCTGGCACAGACCTATTTTTCACACAAGGCAACTTTTCATGGAATTAGCACACAATTATCAATATTCATATAAATAAGCATAATGAAAATTTAGATCAAAACAACTAACTTAAAATCTGTAATTTTAATTTAATACCTAAATAAAATTTTTCTTCCAAAGACATTGCATTCTAATATTCATCACTGAATTAACTAATATGGTGCTCATATGGAAAGCTCAGTAACTTTGTCCACTACCCACAGATAGTATTTTCATAAATGCAAATTTTCATGAATGCTCAACAGACGAAAAGCCAGAATCAAGAAGAGATTCAACATCTTTGAGAATCATTCTATTGCTCTGGACCAAGTCACTAGCTACTTATTTTGAACTTGTCCTTAAGCAATTAATGATGTTTTTTAAGCTATATTGATTTTTTTCCATGAAAACTGAATAATACCAAAAAATTACAGGTTAACTAGATACTAACATTTTAGAGAGATTATTGAAAAACAAAGAAAAATTAATCTTAATAAATGAAATAATTTGTTGTGACAGGGACTGTCTTTGTCTGAATCATATAAGTATGATTTTATTTAAACTTAGACTCATCCATCATTTCATGGAAATCAGAGACCATTCTAATGCATCTATAAATAACCTATACTGTCGTTCAAACTCTATCCATTCTAATTGTACAAACACCACTGAACTTCAAAGTCTATTTTTGTATTAAAAGAGGTGGATTGCAAGAGTTCAATTGCAGTTGTTTTTCTAGACTGATGGACATCCTGGCATACAAAATGTCTTCTAGATAATTCCTAATGCAAAATACTCATTGAGGATTTTCTTCTCCAGTTCTACTAATATCTCCCTCTGAAATAAGAGAAAAGTGCTTTGGAGAGTACTTCACCATGCACAAAAAGACACTTATTCTCTAATAAAATTCTATTGATTTAGAATAATCTACCTTTCCTTCTTCATGAGGTATAATAAGGGTATAATGAAGAATTTTGAAATGTCTGTAAAATGCATTACAATCTTTAAAAGAATGGTAGAGGCTCTCAACTAAACACAATTTGAAAAAATTGAATAGAGAACCTCCACAGAATGCAAATCAGGCACCTTGCCAAATGTGAATCACAATTGTCCTTTTTTATTGAGGGTGTCATAATCATCGTCATTATTTACAAGTGCACCTGTTCGTATTGATTGAATTTCCAAAGTATCCCAGAGACTGTACAAGAAACAGTTTCAGTTTTCTAGGAATTTATATTCTTGACCAATGCTGTCCAATATGGTAGCCATTAGCTACCTATGGTTATTTAAAATTAAATAAATTGAATTTAAATAGCATTAAATTCTTAATTTCTCTGTGACATCACCAACATTTCAATTGCTCAATAGCCATACATGGCTAATGGCTATTATTTTAGGTAGCACAGAAAAGATCATTTTCATGATCACAAAAAGCTCTATGGATAATCCTCTCATAGAGGCTTGGTATTTATATGGTGCAACAAATGTCATAGGAAAGCCAAATTTGTGCAATAGGATTTGTATATATTATGGCCCATTTATTTTGACTGGAAAACATAGATGATTTGTCCAATCAAAATATCTCTCTAGTTACCCAAATTTCCTGATAGGAACCAACTGTTTTATCTCAAATGTAAAAAGATGGAGTGTAGCACATGATAAGTACTAAATAAATATTTATTGAACAAACACAGTCATTAGTGGAGAAGTATTTTGTTTGTAAAAAGATTTTTTCTGGAGTTCATTCCTCTTGTCATTGAAGAAGGGATAACAAACAATAACATTCTTATTCCAATAATGAATAATAATCTAATCTTGAAGAAAACAAACATAGTACTCAGGAAATAGAACACTGGTAGATACAGGGACAGATAATGCCAGAGGATGTTTAGATGGGCATGTTGGTTAGAATGAATTGGGAAGGCCTTTCTGATACAGAAAAGACTTGCATCAAATTGTCTAGAAAAATAGATTAAAAAAAACATAAAGCACTCTTAGATGAAAAGACAGTAGAAAACAAAGTTTTAGAACTGGGGCAAAGGCCAATGATTTTAAGGTATCATAGAGATTACCTGAGTCCCAGTTGACAAAGTTAAATACAGTTAATCCATTTAGATATTTTCACATGGAAATAGTTCTGAAATTTTTGTGATGGAACTGTGTCTTAGGGTGATTAAGTTCTTCTATAAAAGAAACACAAGGGACACAGAAAATATAGGCATAATGTAATGCCTGCTCGGACTTGTTCTTTTAAAAATGACTAAAGGAATGTGAAAAACCAAGAACTACTGAGTCCCAAGAGACCAACCGCAGCTCTAATAGAGAGTTACATAGTAAAGCTAACCTGGCTAGATGATGAAGCTGCCTTTCCACTTGAAGTCCATCAGTCAATGCTAGCATGAGGAGATGGCAGCAGCCCTTGTTCTAATGGGTTCTGATGATAGTTTACATGTTTAAAATATGTCGCAAGAACACGCTCACTCATTTTCATGTAGATAGCAACAACGAACTGCCGACAGTTTCAAGTCTATTAACTTACCTTCTCTATCTACTGAAGCATTTTGATCTTTCCCTTTAACCAACAGGACACATAAAACAAAAACAAAAAACTAATATTCCCAGTATACAACACAGTTTTATAAAGTGAAGATACTGGAATGGAAGCTAACTTCTATTAATTACTATTAGTTGATATTGACAGCTAAGAATTGAATGCCATAGCTGGGCATGGTGGCATATGCTTGTAATCCCAGCGGCTCAGGAGGCTGAGGCAGGAGGATCGCAAGTTCAAAGCCAGCCTCAGCAAAAGTGAGGCACTAAGCAACTCAGTGAGACCCTGTCTCTAAATAAAATACAAAACAGGGCTGGGGATGTGGCTTAGTGATCGAGTGCCCCTGAGTTCAATCCCCTGTACCCATCCACCCCAACAAAAAAAAAAAAAATTAAATGTCACATGTAAGAGTTAATAAGATAAACCCTTTAAACTAATTTACATTCATATTTAGAAACATATTTAGTGTTAAGAATTGATAGTGTTGATAGTATCTTATAGACAATAATTTTGAAAATTGTGAGACAGAGATTAAAATAGAGAAGTCATCTTCAATTCTTCATCAGTTCTTAAATCATCCTTCCAAATATTACACTTATTTTTCAAGTACATATTTTTTCTTTTAGTTTTTATTGTAAAGGTGCACATAAATTGAAATTTTCAACCAGGAAAACTATGGTAAATGGTGAAATCTACTTAAGTTTTCCAGTCCTTCTGCAATGTGACCACTCTTACTGAATTTGTGTATGAAAGAATCTCAATCTGCTTCCTTCCCCCACCTCTCCTCCCTCCCTCCCTTTCTCTGCAGTGTGTATGGTGATGCTATATACACTATTAATGATGGCAGGACAGTATTCCTCTACACTCTGTTGCTTCTGGCACAAGAAAATTCCAAGTCATAGATAGATGTGTAGTACTTTTCATTTATTCAGACGTTTATCTTGTTCTTAGTAACATTCAGATGTAAGCATATGTTGCAGTGAGTATCTTCCTACATACTGCTTTGTACATTTTACTTTGGTACGTCTCTACGCTACTTTCTGAAAAAGCAATTGCTCAAAACATATATGAATTTTAAATTTTAGTAGATATTTACGGTTGGTTTTCCAATGAAGATGGGTTAACATAATTGCATCAAAAAAAAAACTGTTTTTTTTTTTTTTTACAAGGAATGCTATGAGGTGAGGAAGAAAACTAGCTATTTCACATACATCTATCTGTTATGCCTTTTAGATTCTATTTCTAAGAAAACAAATTAAGTCTAAAAGTGAATAAATAATCTGTGATTTTAGTCAGTTATGCTCACCATTTTGGATTTCATACATATCACTACAGGTTATGTTTGACTGTTGTTAACTCCAGATGTTTCAGACTAGTTAAAGACATATGCCATACAGTTATTTGTTTTTGCAATTTAATAGAGAAACAATCTCAAATGGTGACTAATTCCCTTCCCTCCATGAGAAACTTTTTTTTTTATTTTAGCCCTATATGGCTTATATAAATTTAATTTCAAAGATGTAGTAAACAATTATTTAGCTTTTAATTTATACCCCCCAAAAGTGCCATTTATTAACTTGGGGTTTACAGACTTCTTCGTTATTACTATCACAAAAGTACTTCTTAGATCCAGTTTGGGAAAGGCTGAAGTTCAGCATTAGAATTTCATAATGATAACTCACCATTTAAGATAACAAAAAGAAGTGAAAGCTTTGCTGGATTGAGCTTTCAATGATGATATGAGGGCTTACAATTGTTGCCAAAATTTTTTCCTTGTGTATAATTCATATTAGGTTGCTTCAGGAGGGATCACAAATCTTGTCTTAAGCATTTTAACATTCTAAAGATACTACACAGCAATGCACAAATAAAATGTAGTCAAATGCTTTAAGAAACGCCTTTAACATAAAGATTTCTTTAAGAATGTATAAAGCACTAAGACAAAAATGCTACATAATAATAAATATGAATTCATGAAGTATACAATCCATTTCAAGAGACAAGTATGCTACTTACAGTTTAAATTTTAACATGCAGGTACCATTATGGCTAAGATTTAGACTAAATACTGCCAAAATATATTTTCAAATTTAATATGTATTTATGATGGTACTAGCTCACGAGCTAATTACAATATGCCTAAATAGATTCATGAACATTTAGACAAAGATTCTTTGTTTTATACATCCAACTCAATTAAATAATGTTTAACTTAGTATTAATAATCTTAATTCTGGAAAGATCTATGTGATCAATAATTTTAGATTATAGTATCCAAATGCTTTTATGTAATCATCTGTGTTTACTTATACATTATGTGAAAGCATGAATATACATCATATCACTATATGTTGCCTAGTACAGATTCAAACAGATATGTTTTTTCATGTGAGTAAAAGTCTTGGCTTAAATTTTATCACTAGTGCTTGATGCATTTATACCTTTTCTAGAAATAGTCAATATTTCAAGCAAAAAGAACTCTAAGGCCTAAAAATAGGGGATTTTCCTTATTTCTATGATGTTTTCCCTCCTGTATTCTATTCTAGTCTCTTCCTGTTACAGTATTTTCTTAAAATTCACTCTCCTGCAGTGCAGTTTATAGAGACACCTAGTGGTAAAAGGAATGGTGGCTTCAGTGTCAGTTGACTTAATGATAGAAAGTTTCCATCATTTATTTATTTGAACCACAAGAGGCAATCTGGAATGTTAGTAAAGTGTTTCTAACTAAACTATCAGCTAAATTAATTCCAAACATGTTTAATACTTCTTAGTTTGATAAATTTTATTTCAATCAAAGAAATAAACCTTTAAAAAATACACGATAAAAAATATAACCAAATTTTATAAACTAATTGTATTGAATTGTTAGGATTTAGAAAATAAACAAAATAATGAGCTAAAGTAGCTATGTCTCAGCTATTTTGAGAAGCCTAGTAGTAAAAGCATTTCATGACCTTTTATATCTTCCACAGTTAATCAACATTAAAAGCTATTAAAAATAAATTTTTGATGGGACTCAAAATTCCTATATGAAAGGGTTTTGTAATTAATATTTAATTTTAAAATGACATGCTATGTTTTCATTTGGAAAATAGAAAAGTGATTTTATATTTAAAATGTATTTTCAAAAATATTTACAGGATAATAGCCAGATAAAAATAAATTGACAGTTGTTTTGTAGATAAAGCTTAAGTTGTCTGTTTATATAAGGTACATATAGCAGTGGCTGTCATTCCTATACCAAGGTTTCTAAATTTGACAGGATGTCCTGTTATAAGATTATATTTCCAATGTCTGATATCACAGATTACTTTTTTCTCCCTCTTGCTTGTACAAGATCCAAACTTAACTCAAAAGAAACAAAATTGTAAATAAACTATGTCTTAGTTTAAAAAATATTTGCACAACAGGTTCAGAGAAAGTTAAAAAATGTTACAAAATCTCAGGGGATTGCAACATTTGCCACCTCTAGACAAACACCTCTAATTCAACATCTATAAGTGATATGGAAAGATGTTGTTTCCACTATCTGTCTTTATTAATATTATTCAAATGTTTAATCAGAATATAATTACATTATTATCCCAAATGTTACTAAGAGTCAGATATTACTTATGTTTAAGACATAACTCCAAAATAATATGTATAGAATATGTTTACATTATAAAATTACCCAGTTATCAAAAGAACAGACACACGTGCACTCATCCTGCACTGGGCCACTTACTATGATCAACTTTTCTTGTATGCCTGGGATGGACTGCAGGCCTAATATTGCAAACACAGAAAACATCTTATGAATGTACAAAACCTCCTTTTGGGGAGGGAGGAAACTGGTTTCATGGAAAGAGCCAGGAATACTTACTGTAGAGATGTCGCTAATGGAGTTTGGCAGGTGACTCTTCAAGAAACTCGCTATCAATACTGCATCTATTTAGGGGTTTTCCAGCTTTATAGTTCACACCAAATGTATTCACATTCTCTCTGAAAGTCGTTCACATTTCCTTGATCTGCCCAGACAGACTTATAAAACGAAATTCTTAAAAAAAAAAAAAAAAAAAGGAGCGCCCTCTTTATACTTAGGATAAACCACTCCCTCTTCCAGGGATTTTTACAGTATGTACATGAGACAGCAGCATGAGCTCTGTTATTCTAAATGGCAGAGGAAGAAGGCAGGCGAACCGCGCAGGACTGGAATCATCTGTCCCTGACCACCAGCAGGCTTAGCACTGTCAGGGTTATTTCCACTCCTCCCTTTTCCAATACTAGAATTGCACACTCCCACGCTCCTATTACGCACATGGTCCAAGACTCCTCTGTCTCCCACGAATGTGACATCCAAGGGGTGCTCCGGCTGCGCCGCGGGAGCCAAGGGACGCCTTCGCCCTCGGCTGCCATCTATCGGTCACTGAGCTCTCGCTTCGCCCCGGGCCCATCATGTCTGCTGCAGCTTGGCTCGCACCAGCAGCGCGACAATAAACAAGTGCACCGGACGGGGCCCTGCACCCGCTACGGAGCAGATGTCTCAGAGACCCGGACGATGCTTACCGTGTTGCCACCTCCTCAACGGTCGGAAGAGAAGACGCGACTTTCTCTGAGTTTTTTAGAACCGCCGGGCAGCCAGGACACGCCACAGGCGTAGAACAACGCTGTTCCTGCCCCTCAGATCCCCCAAAGGATGTCGGAGATAAAGAGTTCCAAATAATGACGATCGTGTGCCGCATCTGGGGAAGGGATAGAGAAAAAACCCTGCAAACACCCGGAGCGATGAAACCGCCAAGAGGATGCGGGAGCCTTTCAAATACTAATTAGGGGCCGCGGCGGCGGCGGGCTCGGCTCAGGGACAGCGGCGGCGGGATCCCAGCTCGGTGGTCGCCGCGTGGGGGGCGGAGGACAGCGTAGGAGCCGCAGCCACCGCCGCCGCCGGAGCAGCCGAGGGGCCAGTGCCACCTTCTTTCGCCCCCTCACTACCATGTACAGTGTGCGCTGCAAGAAGAAGGCGGGCTATGCATGCACACCCTCGTGCCCCACTCTCTCTGGCTCTTCCCGGGGCGTGCGCCACTGACCAGGGGGGAATGTGGTGAAGACCGCGAGGAGGAGAGCCGAGGGGGGAGGGGAGGGCTGGCCGGCGTGAACCCAGGCCCGAGGGTGTGAGGAGCCAGAGGTACTGGAGGGGGCGGCGGCCAAGGCTGGGTCGGAGAAAGTTGCCCCCTATGCAGATGGGAACTGTAAGTACCCACCTGGGGGGTGCGGCGAAGGGTGCCGGGGACCCCGCGATCGCGCTGTAGCGCGGGTGGGAGTGTGTGCGCGAGTGAGCGTGAGTGTGAGCTGGTGCGAGCGCTCGGCGAAGCTGACCGTCACGTTGGCGGGGCCGGCAGTGCAAAGCAGCCTTCTCTGCGTCCCCCTCCTCCTTCTCCGCGCCTCCCCTTCCAACAGCTCCCCTCCCCGCCCCGCCCGGCTCCTGCTCCCAGCCCCTACCGCGAGGCGCCTCTCCAGCCCGTCCTTCGCCGCCCCCTCCCCCGCTCTTCCCATCCCACCGCTCTAGATCGCCCCCCATTCCCCCCCACCCCGCTGCCCGTTCCGACCGCCGCGGAGAGCGCCGGGGAGAGCCTTTTGGGGAGCCCCGGAACCCGCGGTCGCCACCGCGGCGGCGGCCCGGGGCTGCCGGCGTCCGGCCACCTCTTTCCTCCAGCGGCTCGGACTGCACTGATCACTGCCTTCTCTTTCTGCTGGGCTTTAGCAACACAGTGTACACCCCAAAGAGGTATTTTGTTAAGGGTGGCTATGATGAGTGGGCCCTGGAGATGTGAGACGGGGTAAGTCTGTCGTTTACTTTGCAAAAGAGGCTTGTGTGTGTGTGTGTGTGTGTGTGTGTATGTGTGTGTGTGTGTGTGTGTGTGTAGCGGGATGGCTTTCTTTCCCTCTACTCCCTCCCCTTTTTCCTCCCTTTACCCTTCCTTCGCTTTGGGGCGGGTTGGGGGAGGGGGAGCCTCGCGTCCTGGAACTCCCGGTGCTTCTGCCTGGGCGACCGTTCCAGCAGCTGTGCCCGGAGCCTCGGGTCCGGCCTGGGTGCTGGGCTCCAACCCGAGCGGCTCCATGCTGCTTAATGCAGGGATGTGCAAGGCGGTGATCCAGGGTCTAAATTCTTTTGGAGAGAACAAATACGGTACCCCCGCCCCCGCCTTCCAAAAATTTTTTGATCATCGGAGAATGTGCCGCGCACCCGCGAATTTACATCGATGGTGCGTTTCCCAGTCGGAATGTCAGCCTTACCCGGCTTATTCAACTTTATTTTCTCAAATTTTCCGTCGCCTTTGATGGCAACGAGGAGAGGAAAGGGAGTGGAGCAAGAGGAAGCTCTTCGACCCTTGCTAACCAGAACTGAATTAAAGTTGTAAACGCTCGAGTTTAATACTGGCTGGACACAATTTGCTATGGGCTTTCTGATCGCGAAGGAGGTGAATGGGGGCGGGGAAGCGGAGGGAGGGAGGGGGAGGGGACACAACCCAGCTGAATGGATGTGCAGATTTGATCCAGCGGAGAACCGAAATTTCAAGGTAAACGTTTTGCTTTCATAGGGGGTGCTTTAAGCCGGGAGACGTTTGCCATTGTGATGGGAGGTCGGGAATACTAGCGATTTTTTTACACTGTGATCCCGATTCGTCTCGACACGTCTGGGTGGCCAAATGTGAATGATTCACAGGCACACTTGCACATGTGCGTGTAAATGCAGGCGCTTTTAATATCGCGGACTGGAGTCGACTTGGAGATCAAGAGAAAGGTCTCCAAGCTTGAACCTGTGCGTCAGAAGCATCTTGGCTTAGTTTTGGGTTGCGAGTCGACACCAGACTTAAAGTGGGGAGGCAAAGGCAATGTTGACTAGAGAAAAGGTATAGGTTCCCAGAGCCCAACATTTCTATCAAATGCCGATACCACCCCCCCCCCCCCCCCCCACCCCCCGCCAAACCCAGCCGCCCGGCTAACCAAGGCAATACACTCACTCCATTTATATCCTCCCTTTAAGAGTGCTGCTGTGGACCAGAAGTAGGAAGTCTAAGGAAACATTCAAGGGGACAAAAAGAAAGAAAGAAAGAAAAGGGGGAGGGGGTCGGATTGATTCCTAAGGAAGATGACATTCTCGGGTATTAGAGCATTGACCTTTGTCACTTGGCTTTTCTCCCTTCCACCTCTCTATTTTGCCTCTTGATGAACCCAGGAGCCCTATTCCTGACGGAGGGGGTATTGACAAATGTAATAAGCAACTCCAAAGATGGAGATGTTAGCGAGGTGGTAGTTCATTCCAAATCCTGCTAATTCAGTAGGGTTAGTTTTGCATACCGTGGCAAACAGACGCGGAGCCCGAGGTAAGGGAGGCTTTGGCGCTGGTCCCTGGTTTACTTTTAGGTGATTCCGGGTAAGCGGTAGGAACGTCCTCTTTAAACTCAAGGCATTCGGAGGTGTTCTGAGATTGCAGATGCCTTCGCTGAGTTCTTTGTAATCCATCTTGCACAACTATTTCAGTGGCTTAAAGATGCGGTTTGGTACCGTCGCTGACAGGATCAATGAGGAGAAGTGGTCGCAGGGCGCTCTCAGGGAAGCGCTGCTAAGTGGCACTGTGCATGCAATTAGGACGCTGATGTACTTAGTAGCGTGGTAGTGAAGTCCACCATCAAAGCGAATGCGCTCTCCCTTTTCTCTATACTCACAGCTCTGGAAGACAATTGGTGGTTTAAGAGCTTCTCATGTCTCCCTTTGATGCATTATCTTGCAACCTTTTTGCCTCTGAAAAGTATTCTTTAGGTTCCCACCCTGGCATTTCTTGCTAGGGTCTAAAATAGCCCAAGAATTGTGACTTCTTGCTTTTCTCTGAAAATGATAGACCTACATGGTGAACTGATAACAGAAAAAAGGAGAGGAAGGGGGGTGCTCGGTAGAGGTGAGGGGAACCTTATAAAATGATGCTTCTTTTTTGTTAAATTAGAACCACAAAACTGAACTGACAGCCATTTTATGTATATTTATGGATTGATTTTTCAAAGGGGGGAGTAGAGAAGAACACTAAAATGGGACTTTGCCCTCATCTTGTGCAACACATTCATGATATACTCATTATGAAATTGAAATGAACTTTTAAATCAAAATGAATATCAATTTTTAATAAAGTCTGGAGAATTTCATTGTTCCAATGGGATGGGAGTGGGAGTTGCCATTCTTATCCCCTCCTGCATTTCACAGAAATAGTGTCAGGGAAGAGAGACTTTCTGATTAATACCCTAAATTTTTGTCATATTCTGTTGTTTCCTTGTTTCCTCTCTCCCTTGCAGGAGGTAAAATGCACACTTGCTGCCCCCCAGTAACTTTGGAACAGGACCTCCACAGAAAAATGCATAGCTGGATGCTGCAGACTCTAGCGTTTGCTGTAACATCTCTCGTCCTTTCGTGTGCAGAAACCATCGATTATTATGGGGAAATCTGTGACAATGCATGTCCTTGTGAGGAAAAGGACGGCATTTTAACTGTGAGCTGTGAAAACCGGGGAATCATCAGTCTTTCTGAAATTAGCCCTCCCCGTTTCCCAATCTATCACCTCTTGTTGTCTGGAAACCTTTTGAACCGTCTCTACCCCAACGAGTTTGTCAATTACACTGGGGCTTCAATTTTGCATCTGGGTAGCAATGTTATCCAAGACATTGAGACTGGGGCTTTCCATGGGCTTCGTGGTTTGAGGAGATTGCATCTGAACAATAATAAACTGGAACTTCTGCGAGATGATACCTTTCTTGGCTTGGAGAACCTGGAGTACCTACAGGTCGATTACAATTACATCAGCGTCATTGAACCCAATGCTTTTGGGAAACTGCATTTGTTGCAGGTGCTTATCCTCAATGACAATCTCTTGTCAAGTTTACCTAACAACCTTTTCCGTTTTGTGCCCTTAACGCACTTGGACCTACGGGGGAACCGGCTGAAACTTCTGCCCTATGTGGGTCTGTTGCAGCACATGGATAAAGTTGTGGAGTTACAGCTGGAGGAAAACCCCTGGAATTGCTCCTGCGAGCTGATCTCTCTCAAGGATTGGTTGGACAGCATCTCCTACTCAGCTCTTGTGGGGGATGTGGTTTGTGAGACCCCCTTCCGCTTACATGGCAGGGATTTGGACGAGGTATCCAAGCAAGAACTTTGCCCAAGGAAACTTATTTCGGACTATGAGATGAGGCCACAGACGCCTTTGAGCACCACGGGGTATTTACACACCACCCCAGCCTCGGTAAATTCCGTGGCCACTTCTTCCTCTGCTGTTTACAAACCCCCCTTGAAACCCCCTAAGGGAACCCGTCAACCCAACAAGCCCAGAGTGCGCCCCACTTCCAGGCAGCCCTCTAAGGACTTGGGCTACAGTAACTATGGCCCCAGCATCGCCTACCAGACCAAATCCCCGGTGCCTTTGGAGTGTCCCACCGCGTGCACTTGCAACCTGCAGATCTCAGATCTGGGCCTAAACGTAAACTGCCAGGAGCGCAAGATCGAGAGTATTGCTGAGCTGCAGCCCAAGCCCTACAATCCCAAGAAAATGTATCTGACGGAGAACTACATCGCTGCCGTGAGCAGGACAGACTTCCTGGAGGCCACCGGACTGGACCTCCTGCACCTGGGTAACAACCGAATTTCAGTGATCCAAGACAGCGCCTTTAGGGATCTCAGCAACCTGAGACGCCTCTATCTGAATGGCAACAGGATAGAGAGACTGAGCCCAGAGTTATTCTATGGCTTGCAGAGCCTGCAGTATCTCTTCCTCCAATACAATCTCATACGCGAGATTCAGTCTGGGACTTTCGATCCAGTCCCAAACCTCCAGCTGCTATTCCTGAATAACAACCTTCTCCAGGCCATGCCCTCAGGCGTCTTCTCTGGCCTGACCCTCCTCAGGCTCAACCTGAGGAGTAACCACTTCACCTCCTTGCCGGTAAGTGGAGTTTTGGACCAGTTGAAGTCACTCATCCAAATCGACCTGCACGACAACCCTTGGGATTGTACCTGCGAGGTGGTGGGCATGAAGCTGTGGGTTGAGCAGCTGAAAGTGGGAGTTCTAGTAGACGAAGTGATCTGTAAGGCTCCCAAGAGATTCGCTGAGACAGATATGCGCTCCATTAAGTCTGAGCTGCTGTGCCCAGATTATTCGGACGTGGTGGTTTCCACGCCCACACCCTCCTCCATCCAAGTACCAGTGAGGACCAGCGCGGTGACCCCTGCGGTCCGGTTGAACAGCACGGGGGCCCCGGCGGGCTTGGGCGCGGGCGGAGGTGCATCTTCAGTGCCCCTATCGGTGTTGATCCTCAGCCTTCTACTGGTTTTCATAATGTCTGTCTTCGTGGCCGCCGGGCTCTTCGTGCTGGTCATGAAGCGCAGGAAGAAGAACCAGAGCGACCACACCAGCACCAACAACTCCGACGTGAGCTCCTTCAACATGCAGTACAGTGTATATGGTGGTGGCGGCGGCGGCCCAGGCGGCCACCCGCACGCACACGTGCACCACCGTGGGCCCGCTCTGCCCAAGGTGAAGACGCCCGCGGGCCACGTGTATGAATACATCCCCCATCCATTGGGCCACATGTGCAAAAACCCAATCTACCGTTCACGAGAAGGCAACTCCGTGGAGGATTACAAAGACCTGCACGAGCTCAAGGTCACCTACAGCAGCAACCACCACCTGCAGCAGCAACAGCCGCCGCCGCCGCCGCAGCCCCAGCAGCAGCCCCCGCCGCAGCTGCAGCTGCAGCCAGGGGAGGAGGAGAGGCGGGAAAGCCACCACTTGCGGAGCCCCGCCTACAGCGTCAGCACCATCGAGCCCCGGGAGGACCTACTGTCGCCGGTGCAGGACGCCGACCGCTTTTACAGGGGCATTTTAGAACCAGACAAACACTGCTCCACCACCCCCGCCGGCAATAGCCTCCCGGAATACCCCAAATTCCCATGCAGCCCGGCTGCTTACACTTTCTCCCCCAACTATGACCTGAGACGCCCCCATCAGTATTTGCACCCGGGGGCAGGGGACAGCAGGCTGCGGGAACCGGTGCTCTACAGCCCCCCGAGTGCTGTCTTTGTAGAACCCAACCGGAACGAGTATCTGGAGTTAAAAGCAAAACTAAACGTTGAACCGGACTACCTCGAAGTGCTGGAAAAACAGACCACATTTAGCCAGTTCTAAAAGCAAAGAAACTCCCTTGGAGCTTTTGCATTTAAAACAAGCAAGCAAGTAGACACACACGGTGAACACCTTTGATTACTTGTGTTGTTTCAACGTTTAGGGTGAAGTGCCTTGGCACGGGATTCTCAGCTTCGGCGGAAGATTCAGAAAGGGTGTGCAATTTCCTTTTCATTTTACACATGGGAAACGTTTGTGTAAACTGGGCACATCACTTTCTCTTCTTGTGTGTGGGGTGCAGGAGAGGAGAAGGGCTTTATGGAGGGCAGTTTGCTGCGAGGGTGACTTATGTTAAAGGTCGCAGTCATTTTTTAGTGGTTGGAAGTGCTAAGAATGGTGGAAGACCACAGCGTATAGATCCTACTATTCCTCTTTTGCTCCCCCACCCCTCCCTTTCTCCCCCTTTAAGCCATGGGTGGGTCTAAATGGCTTTGGTGGAGAGACTAGCACACCCCAACTTTAATAGAAAGTTTGTTCTCTCTCTCCTTCTCCCTCCCTTTCCACCACCCTTCTTATTCCTTTCCTTTGTTTTTAAAGGATGTGTTTGTATGCATTCTGGACATTTGAATTGAAAAACAAAATATTGTGATCTAGAAAAGGATCACTATAGATGTGGACAAATCATTAAAATTACAGAGCTATATGATCCATAATTGATTAGTCAAAATAACTTATTGATGAAATATACAAATATTTTATTGTAGCACCTATTTTTATATGCACATTTAGCATTCCTCTTTCCTTCACTATTTAGCCTATGATTTTCACAGAGGTATCGCATTGTATTAGAAACTGCATTACCAAGACTGAAGTGATATCAGGAAGGCATTTTAAATCATTAAAAATGTGGCACACCTAATGACCAAACTTTAAAAGCCAATGCAACCACCCAATTGGACCTGTAACTTTTTTTAAAGCTGATTGTATCCCACTGTATAAAAGAGAAAAAAATAGGGCAATTAATTGGGCTGTTCAAGAGAATTGTGTGCAAGTTTTTGGTTTCATTAGAGAAGATTTAAAAGTATTTTTATTAGTGAACCAAAACGATGTATTGATTTGACTACTATTGTAGCCGATTTTCAATTGTTTAACCAAACCCAGTTGCATTTGTACAGATCCACATGTACTGGCACCTCAGAAGACCAAATGATGGACTGTACAAGTATCTATACAATGTCTTTATCCCTCTGGGCAGCAAGCAATGATGATAATGATGAACAGGATCTCTGTAAGATGGGGCTATTGTTGTTAAAGTCTCATATGTATCCCAGCACATGTAATTTTTTAAATAGTTTCTGAATAAACACTTGATAACTATGTCAAATATGAGGGATTGAAGTAATGCTTACTTGAGGTGCAAAATACTTAGCTATGTGTGATTGGTTGAATCTCCAGTATTAACAATTTAAGAAATAGTTGCTAAACTTCATTCATAACAGAAATTCCCATAATTACAAGTTTCAAATATATATATATATGTATGTATACATATATATATATATCTTTGTTGGTTCAGGGAAGTATGTTCTGAATGTGCCACTTAATATATTTATTAATGACATTTCAATTGTATATGCTGTTTCCTCACTGATATTCATCTAAAACATGGAACATGGTAAGTAATATATTGCATTTTCATTTTTCTCTCAATATTATGTATGTTATCATATCATTATTATTTATTCAGTTTATAATTTTCTAGAATTTCCATATATTAACTTATGTAAAACTGTCTTCAACAATTATGATGAATTCTTTAAAGTTGATTAATGTCCTAAATGTTCAAGATGTTTTTGGGTAAAGCTGTTTGCTTCTGAGTAAGGTTTGCCAGTGAATTTAGATCCGTTGAATGATAAGAAAAGTTTGAATGAATCTGAAACTTAAAGAGCCCTGTGTATTATTTCTGTTGGTGGATCTTCCCATAACCTCACCTGGAATGTGCAATATCAAGGGCTGTTCATGAACTTCACCTTTAAGGAACAATTGCCATGGCATTCTGCCACAAAGAGGCAGCATTCACCCATGAGTAAATTGACAGTAACTACTTGAATTCAGATGGAACAGGTGGTAAGTTTCCCTGAAGAATTAAAAAAAACAACAACAAAAAATTGTTTATGCTCCTTTGACCAAGTACAGTAAACTATCCATATTATTTGCAACATTTTTCCTTCCAGATTTTTTTTTCAAAAGGGAAAAGAATAAGCTTAATAATGCCATGATATTATCTTGAAAAAAATGTATCTTTCACTATTCATCTACCTCTATATTAGATATGGGATTAGAAAGGAAGAAATAAATACTAGCGTTTGATTGCATTTCTGGGATTGTTACTAATTTTTCTTCATGACGGGAACAATTTTCCTTTTAAAAATGTCTATCATTTCCTCAACGTTATTATATATAAATATGACAATGTTTTATAAATTTCACAATATTAGTGCAATGTGCAATCTTCCATGTAACTAAGTTTTATTTCTTAATTGATGTATAAAACAAAAAGGTAAGATTTACACAAAACTAAAGATGCATTTATGGAAAATATAAGTAATTTCCAAAGAAAGTTCATTAATGTATTTTTCAAAGATTTACAAAATGTGTGTTTTTTTTTTCAAATCAGTACTATTCCATATAATCTTTCCAAATATTCTCTTTAGATGTTCTGTTCCTCTTGATTTTTCCTAAGGTGCCCAACATTTTTTTAAGCTGAAAAATAGTAATACATGATTTACTAATCAAGTAACCGAGGTTACTTTCAATATTTATATTTTTCCAAATGTATGAGGGGGGTAAACAAATTCATGGTGGCTGTAATAAAGCTGAAAATTCATCCTATCAGAGTCATGAAACTGTATAAAATGAATCATGAAACTGTACAAAATGAAAAATGAATTATTTTTCACCAAATAAATAGGCTGGTTATATCACAGGTACATTACTACATTAAGGAACCCTGCAAATTCTCTCCATATAATTTTGGGTAATTATGTGTCGTATTTCAGGCATCGATTAAAATTCAGATGCCAACTATGCTTACTCTTTGTGCTTTCTGTACTTAATATGTTGCATAATCTCATGTAAATGTATTTCCAGGTGGATATTATGAAATATCATTTTATCTCTGTATGATTATTGTGTGGCCATTTAAATTATCTCAGATAAATATATTTAATGTAGATGCAGATAATTTATGTGCCTATATTCAAAATAATTTACATTAAATTGTTGATTTGAGTAATGAGTTAAATATGGTAATTGGAGCACATCTTTTGTTTAGGTCGGATTATCATCTTCACACATTTAAAGTGGAAAATTTTGGCAACTGTGCTGCATACCCAAGTCAGTCCCTCACCTTTGTTCTCTTAACCCCAATAGGAAAATTAAACTAATGTATAAATAGAACATCTACATAAAATGTTAGGAAAGTTACCTAATCTAAGATAAATTGTATACATGTGCTATGCTAGTTACTAGATTGTATTTTTGGCAAATTATTCAAATTAACATGTACAATTTCCTTTCCCTGATCTATTATTTCTGATTTTCTTTCTGTACATCTCTGCCCTCCCTTCTTGCTTCTCTTTTCTTTTCATGATTTTTTTCAGTAGGGCCAGAGAAAGAGTGAGAATAGTTCACTCCTTGTTTGATATGCCAAAAACTGGCTATTTAATTTCAAGGGCTCAGTGGATTTTTCCCAAAGTCACATGACTCCAAATTAATGAAAATAAACCAGACACAAGTATGCTTTCAATTTTGTTGGAAATACACTCATTGCACTTTTCAGATGGTTCCAAACTAAGATATTTGCAGGCATGGCAAATTTTCTGGTATTATTACTTTAAAGAATAAATTTTACACCAAACGCAAGAAATAAAAAAATGATAAACACGAAAAGCCAGGCACAGTTAGTTAATTGACATTCAAAGGGAAAAAAATGTTATGATAGTGGTAACTAAACTGTTATCCAAGTAACTCTTTAACTAATGATTTAACATCCCTCAAACCCCTTGAATTCCTCTGTTGGTTTACAAACCTGAATATGTTATAATAAAATTAGAGTAGTTTGTAGATTTTAATCATGTGCCTAAAATCAATTAAACTTTGATATCCAAATAAAACTTATATTCATTAATATTGGATTTGATAGTGTACATTGTTATCATTAATTTTGAAACAATTTAGTGCCTTTCTATAACTTCAGTACCCATGTATATTTCCATGAGTTTACATAACATATACATGTCATACAAAAACAGATGAATTATGAGAGTTACCACATATGCAATTTTTATCCAGGGTTTGTTATATATATTAATATTTCTAAGACTTTTTAATTCATACTTTCACGTTTCATGCTTCAGAAAAATTAGCATGGAGGAAAGAAGAGTGGTTCAGTATGTTTGAAACAATAAAATAATACTTTTTTCCCCCTGTTTTCAGCAGACCACTTGGCTAAAAGACGTTAGCCAAATCTATCTCATGGTAACTGTACTGGGGTCTGTACACAGTACAAATTTTTTGTACACATTTTTTTAAAGAACAACATTTAACCTTAACTGAGCTTGAGTCATTTCAGTTATTTTCTATGATATGCTTTTGAAGATCAAAATATATTTTATACAGAATCAATGTAATGCAAATATGAAATAATTTGGATTTTATTTTGTCTTGTAAAAATGTAGTGGTATATTGCATAATGCAAAGTATGTCATACATTTTTATTAGATATTAGGAAAGTTATTTCATAGAAGTACTACAAAAATATGTTAAATGAACATCTTCCAATTATTTTTTGAAATTAGCTATCTCAGTCAGTAAACATGAATAAATATTATATATGTCTATAAAACAAAAATTCCTATCTGTTACAATTCATGTGTTTCTAAAAGTGGAAGTTATGAACCAATGTTTGATGGATCAATTAATCTGGTGTTGTTTTTGGTTTTTGTAACTTAACAAATGTAGAGATGAAAATTGTGGCTTTTACTTGAAATATCAATAATACCCTGGACAAACTAGTTTGCATAGTGTTCATTTTAAGAAGTATTTTTTATGTATCACCATGTAAGTTCAACTCAATTTCAATTGTTATACTTTAATACTGAGTCATATTTATATTCATATCTATACAGGTAGAAAATTCTGTTAATTTTAGTGTGCACATTTTAGATTTTTACTTATAAATCAGTTAGACCATCAGTGATCATTTCTGGTCTTTTCAACTAACATACTTTTTCAAGAATCTTATTGTGCTATTCATTTAAAAACAAAATTTCATATATTTGATCCAAAATCAGTGTATATTTCAATTTGTTATGAGTCTATTTATATAAAATACAAAAGGTAGTAATAAAACCAATTTAATTAATTAGGAGAGTTCTTTGTCAGAAGCTGTAATACCTTAACCAGCATGTTTTATACATGAAAAGCTCATTGGGGTCAGACGGACTAAAATTTTAAGTATAAAATATAAAAATAAAAATATGAAAAATTATACTTTATTAATAAATATACCTATAATGATATATCTGCATAAATTGCCTACACAAAATAATACATTTTTTACTTTTTTTTATGCTATAGCTTTTTTCACTATAGCTATAGAAAATCTTTAAGTCCAAAATCAAACGTGTGTTTTATTTGTGAAAAATTAATAATAGAAAATTTATAAATATCATATTTATTTAAATCCTGAGCTTTAACATCTTCTTTAAATCTCCACTTTAAATATTAAGTTTATAGACATGGTTTTCTTTATATCACTGAATCATCCACTAGCAAATTTCTCCTAAAATATACATATACATGTATTGTTTATTTATACTCTTGTTTGTTTAGCATTTAAGAATTGGCTATTAAAATGCATCATTATGAAGAAGCACTGTTAAATTGCAATTAATTTTTTTATTCAAAAAGTATCCCTCAATTTTATAAAATCTCCCAATTTTTTAAGCTGGTGACTAGCATTTTCATATGGGTTCCTCCAAATGATAGCGCTGATGTACAGAAATTACTCATAAATTTCAGAGAATATTCAAAAGCATTCACCATATTGTCATTTAAATTCATTAAATCACTATAATGTTTTTTGTTATTGGTTATTATTAAAGATATCCAATTCTTGGTGAAAATTTAATATCTTCCTAGAAATGTTTAAGAAAATATTAAAGATAAATATTGAGTGCTCAGATTATTAAAGTATATTTTCTGAATTAACAAAATTTTATGTACAGAAAACGGTTGACAAATGGTCTCTGTGTAAAATTGTACATTTTACAAAATCACTTATCTCCAGTGACTTGTATTGTCTTGGACAGTGATTCTGTCTTCCCTTAATAATTTTATGGGGAATATGTATTTTTGAATAGCATGCATTTGGGTCATCTTATCCCATTATGGTTTTGGCCTACACTCCTCATTTAAAAGCTTTGTGCCTCAGGCATACTGAAAATAGTGTCTATTATTGTGTTTAATTCTTGCAACTTGAACAATTCCCTTAAAATATTTTTATTTGAAAAAAAAAGAGGTTGGTGAAGTTCTTCAATTCACAAATTTACATGAATTTGAGAGTAAATTCAGTCAAATTGATGGCATCACCTCATATTGTTAAATTCAAAACATAATTACATTATTCCTAATGTAACAATCAAATTAGGATCTATACTCATATATATGTAAGTGAGGGAATATGGATTTAAACTGTCACTAGTGACTTGTCACTCACCAATGATCATTGTTACTAATTACTAATAACAGCATCTATTACTAATAACAACATTTAAAAAAAAGTTGTCAATTTATTGCTATATGTAAAATAACACTCTGGATAACATGGTCACACTTATAGTTTACAAAATGCCATCCTTGAGTGCTTATAAATGCTAATGAAATGCTTGAAAAGTGATGATCTAATGTTAACTCTTGAAAACTGTTTCATTTCATCAGAGCAGATTTACTTATGTGTTTTAGACAAAGTTGCCTGCCTTTAGGCTGGATTGAGCACCTTGGTATTTTCTTAACCTCAAAACTTCATTTGAGCATTTGAGCTTTCAACCATGTTTAAATAAAGGTTGTCCCTTTATTAAAATAGGTTGTCCCTAATATTAAGATTTATGCATCAGAATCATAAATTTGCAGGTATTGTTTTGTGGAAACTCAGATTTTATCAATACTTTATATATAATATATGTCTGAGCAGATTTTATGTAGATTTATAAAGAAATCAAAATTAAATATAAAGATCAGAATAAATATTTTAAAAGGGAAATTGGTTTGGTATATATTACTGGTCTGTTAGAAATATAAATGTAAGTGTGAATGTTAACTATTTACCATGAATAGGAATCTCCCACAGATGATGCTACTCCCGTAGGTGATTTTGTAAAATGCACTGCCTCCCACATACCCCTGGAACTCATAAGGGAACCAGAAACCATAACTTAGGAAGTACATTTGGAAAATTAGAATTGCAGTTTACAGTAGAAGCTTTCCCCTAAATGTCCAACACTGATGTACCTAAAAAGAGTGATGAGACTCATTTCAATGAAGATACCTCGAATATTGAATCAGAAACAGTTCTAGGTTAGAAGGTCTAATGTGAAGAGTATTATTCTATAGAATTAGGACCAAAAATGTTTTAAAGGGGTGAGACAGAATGACCAAGATTTTTTTCAATGTTTCTGAATGAAATAATTGGTAGATAAAGTATATATTTCCATGTTGCTGAATTTCTTCATAATATTTTTGTAAATTGGATATATAGTCTATATTTTTGTTTTAAGGTTTTCTTTTTTCATTTTCCTGAGACTAAAGAATGTCATACAATGTAAAAAAAAAATTGAAATTTTATCTTCATTATCCTTTGCCTAAAAATGTTAATTAACTTGATTACAGAAATATACTATTAGTGAGGTTTTTCTTTTTACCATTGATTTCATTCAGCAATCATGTAATCTTTACTTTTTCCTTTACTGAAAGTGAAATATGTTGTGTGTGGAATAATGAAATAGGAGCTGGAAATGATTTGATGTTACTGTATATCAAAAGATAGCCAATGGCTAAAAGGTAAAACCGTGGTCCTAGGGTTCTGAATTTTGATTCTTTTACACCATAGATTGATGATGTGACCTTTGGCAACTTTGTGTTTCAGCCTTAATTTCAGCCTCTTAAAATCAATACAATGAACTCTGTTTATGAAGATCAGAAGGAAATTTGAATTTCAAGTTTTCTCTACTGGGCCTTTGTCATTTGTGGTCCTAAAATTATCAACATGGTAAATTATTATTGTGATTTATACTGTGCACCTACAAAAATCAAAATTATATCTTCAGATGAAACCCTCTTTCCTGTGTATAATATTTGTAAAAAAATTAGTTTCAAAGCTATCTTTAAATTTTTCATTAACATTTTAAAAACATTAAATGGTCACTTGTAGACAATTGCCCATAAACTTAAACTTCCCACAAAGGAAAGAACTTCCAAGGAACAGTTTTTACTTTTTTACGTATTCTTACCATTTGAAATGACACAATTGAGCTTTCACTATATTATTAAAAACAAATGATCATTATTTATTCTTCCAAAAATTTAGTATGCTTTCTAAATTAGACAATTTTTTTTGCATTTACTTACTGCATTTGCATTTAATAGATGTTGGAACTATGTTTGAGGTGGTTTTTATTCTTGTTTTAATTCAAGCAATACTGAATATACTTATAAGATTAAGGATCCTCAGATCATTTTGCAGTTCATTCAAAAAGATATAATAAATGGATCATATATCATTCCTCACTTTAATATTATAAATTTGGTAACTATTCTGTTACATAATGACTACTAATATAGATCATTCTAATTTCCTTTATCTGGTGTGGTATAAGTTTGCTGTTAAACCAATATTGAAAATATTTCTTTTCCCAATGTTCTCATATGTCATCACTGGTGTAGTTTATTAGTCTCAGTGACACTTCTTCCTCAAATGCTTAGGGGAATTTTTATAGAGCTATAAACAGAGGACTTTAATAATTAGCATTTAAAATAGTCGCAATGACAAACTCATTATAAACACAATAATAAAATCATGCCTTCTTTATTAATGAACAGAAACTCAATTACTTAAAACTAATTTCTTAAGATACTGGAACTTAGGCAAGCTGATATTCATGCTCATAAAAAGATCTTAGTGAGTATCACAACTTGCAACATTTGTATTATACAATGTTTGACATTTGTATTATACAAGTTTTATGTTTCTATTCCCTGCAAGAGTGTTAATCCAGAATTGTTTGAATTGTAATTTTCTTCTTTTTAAGTAACTGACCAAAATTTATCTAAATAAAATTGGAATGCAATAAGTAGTATTTACTGTAAAAAACAGAAGAGAGAAAAAGGAGACTTGAGAAGCTGATTGTAGCTATCACCAGACCCTGGAACTGTGCCTTGCCTTCATCAGTCACTATCTTATTGAATTAGCAAAAGTGTATTTATAGATGTCTACAGACTGAAGAGAGTTCAGTGAATAGCATGTTCTTTCTGACACCATTTATCTCAGCATAAACTTCAAGGATACTTAGAATGTCAGTAAGAATATGAGATGAGTGTTAATACCTGACATGAATACCTGACATGCACACTTACAGGGTATCATTGGGGATGCTACTATTGAATATTAAACATAATGAAAACAGGAAATATTTTTCAAATGGCTCCTTTTTAGTACACGTTTCCAAAAAGAAAAGGAAAAATGAAAAGAAAACTTGATTACTCAGGTGTATCCCAATTTTTAAATTTTAATTCTTTATTTTGCTTATTTCTAGTTGACTATTTTTGTCTAAATTTAGTAATGTGGAAATAATAAGTGCCATTCTGCAATCATTTTACTGTTTTAGAGCAGGCCTTAATGGAGACACTGATGAAAATTTCAGATGTAGTTCAGCAGATATGCTACTTGGTGTTTTCAAGACTGTTGAGGTGTTTATCCATTTAGAACGTTTTTCTGTGCACCATGTATTTTCCCCTGGGTATGAGAAAATCAGTTCATCTTTTTAATGAGAATGTTACCTCCAGGGAAAAAGTAATCCAGAAGGAATAGTACATTCCTGAGGGCAGTTGCCTACACAGCAACACATTTTTCTCTAGGGTTGACTGCATGTATATTTCAGTGGAGAGTTTTAATATTTTAAGATATCATTGCATATTGTCATAAGACACTCTGACTATAGGATACAGTATTTTTCAAAATTATATATTGACATATTTTTCTAAGTTTTTTAATGTACCAAACATAACTTAGGCAATTTTACTTTTTGTGAACATTTTAGCTGTCTTCACATTTGAAGTATAATGAAAAAATTGCTTACATACAATTTACATTTCTTTTAAAATTAGAAACAGAAAATAGGAGGCTTAAGTAAAGAATGCCATACAAATTTCACTTATGAATTGCAAGTAAGCTGGGTACAGTGGCCCATGCCTGTAATCCCAGCTACTCAGGAGGCTGAGGCAGGAGGATCTAAAGTTCAAGACCAGCCTGTGAAACTTAAGGAAACTGTCTCAAAAGAAAAAGAAAAAGAAAAAGGACAGGGATATAGCTCAATGGTGGAACACTCCTGAGGTCAATCCCCAGTAAAACACACACACACACACACACACACACACACGCACACAATAAATAAAAATAAAAATAAAGAAAGAAAGAACACCAACTAGCACAATTTTTAAAGTAATTTTGATTTTGGATGACGAAATACACATTTTCATTCTCTCTATCCAAAATTTGTTAAAGTAAAACTTGATGAATGCTTTGATGATGATGTATTTACCTATTAACATCTTTTCATATATTTCAGAGAGTTTATGAGTTGAGAATGTGAAGCTGTTTGTGTGGTCACATCTTTTAATTTCTCAATATTATGTTGAATATTTATATATTTCATAAATTTAACCAACTACTTTCACCCATTAAAAATTATTGGAAAACTACTACAAAACTTTGGGTTCTAAATCTTTAGTTGTTTTTTTTTCTTTTACAAAAGTCTTAGATCTTTCTTTCCAAACAAAAAGACAATTTTATTTACATACATATATATATATAAATTTTATATATATATATTTAATACATTAAAATAGTTATATTATACTTCTTTTGTAAAATATGCCCTTAAATAACTATGATTATAGTAAATAAATTTGTTTCATGATTAGTATCAAAATATTTCAATGGAAATATTATAAATATGAAAAATGTATTGCATTATTAAGAATAAAACTCAAACACTTTCAGAATGCTTAATATAAGCAAAAGGAAAGTTAGATTTTTGTATTTGGGAAGATATTTATTTCTGGTATTCCCTCTCCTTTCTTAATAACAAATTATTTCCCTATTCTTATAATTCATTACAAATTGCTTAACTTGAATTACTGTTTATTATGTAAAAATAAAATCTTCATTTGTTATTTGAAAAAAATGATAGGTTGACTGATTCATAAATAACTTGATTTATCTATTTGTGCAAATAACAAACAAAAATGAATTACAATCACAAGTTATTTTAGCAATGTACTTCGTAAATTAGAAATGTGAAGTCTATTCTATATGCTTGTATGCTTGTGCATAGAAACATTTTTTAAATGAAAAATGCATAGTTTTTCATTAAATTTAATCCTTTTTACTTGAACCTTAATTTTATAAATAATACTGAGATACTGACTTCTGTTTCCCTGTCTTTTTAAGTGGGAATTTTGCAATTCATATGCAGGATTACACACAAAATGTTCTGGTAGTTGAAATTATATTTTGTTGGTCCAATTGGAAAAATAAGAAAACTTCTAGACAACTAATTGAAAAAAAGTGTTTATATTGATAAAATATTCCCTTATATCAGATTATGAATATCAGAATTTGATATTTTTGTTAAAATTAAATAATGTGTACATATCTTATTCAAATTCTACATAGTGAAATTTGTATTTGGGAATGTTTTAAAAATAAAATCACATTAAAATTTAGTTTCTTATATGTGGTATGAATAATACTAAATGCAATGTTACTTCCAGTGCCAGAGTGAGAAAACAGACAGGGTTTAAATAAGTAATTTTTATTTAAAAATAATCAGAAAGATTTATCTGTGAGGCAAACTCTAACCTGTATCTGTTCTCTGGGTTTTTCACTTGATAACTCAATTTGCAGAATGTATTTCCATACTCACAGGTATCTTCTCATGTTAACTAATGCCAACCTCTGAAATGCATGTTAAACATGATCAGTTTGAAATATCATTTCAGAAGATTTAAAAAGATTCCGAAAATTATTTCTTCATACTCTTAGCCATCATTTAAAAAGTTTGTATACATCATAATAGGAGCAACAATGTTTGGTTTAGTTCTGCTTTTTCTTATATTTGCTACCAGTAAAGATTCACTCCAATTTGAAACTCTATGAAAAAGGAAATGTGCGGTGCAGATGAAGAGGGGTTACAATGAAGCAAAGGAAACTAAGAATGTAGGTATGACAAAACCAAGACAACCTTTAGAAAATAGACCTTAAATCAGTTTCAGGGAGTTCTGAATTTAGTGTCTTATCAGGTAGTACATAAACAAAAATGTTAACCACATAGAAATTGTGGATAAATACTTTATAAGAAATTCTAAATCTTATTACATCAGAACTGTTGTAACATTGCTATTAGATTCATATACTGAAATATTAGAGGTACTGGGCCAAATTCCATTTGATTTGATTTTCTTCAAATGAATCTGGTTAGAGCTGCTCTTATATTTTTCTCTTAGAAGTCATTTTGTGATTAAAAGTCGATCTAGGTCTTATCTGGAACCATTTCACTGAATCTACAGGTGCTGTGAAGAAAATCTTCAATGACCTAAGTAAAACGTTATTTGTATACCAAGTATTGATTCAATTGTGAAACGTTTGTGTGTGTATACATACATATCCTTATAATTATATTAGGTATTAACATTGTAGAATGATTGAAATAGTGGTATGGCCTGTGTATGAACTATGATTTGGGTTTGGGGGGGTCTCACACTTTCCCACAAATTTTTTCCCAATGGATACAAAAGTTTGATACAAAAGTTCCTATGAGTGAATTATCCACAATAATCATGTTTGCTTTTTTTACTTTAGTATTAGAATGCATTTTGTATATTATCATAGTGTCTGTAGCTATAATTATATGTGATTCAAGAATCTTTAACATATTTTTCTCTGTATCTAGATTTCTTCATCTACTTCATGTAAGGTAACTTTTTTGTCTGGTAATTCTTTTGGAATGCAAAGAGCCAGATGGAATTGGTAACTAAATAAATTAGAGTCAGAGATTTTGGCATATGTCTATGTAAGAAAATCAAAATATTTTAATGTGGTTATAAATCTTCTTTGTTCAGGTCGGTAATATTCAATTCAGTGAAATACTATATTACTACACATTGTAATTACTCTTTAAATTGTTGACTAACAACTTTGAGTTTTGAATTTTTTTCACATTTGCGTTGTTCTTGTTTATCAGAACTTTTGCTTAGACTTAGGAAAACTGAAGGAGATAAATCATCCCACCCCTTTCTGTCTTGACCTTTTTTGGGGACCTTTCATTTTAACCTTAATTTCATCACCCAAGGTAGTTATGCTTATGTTGTTACTGATTTAGTCTTTTAGTTGTTAATTTGAACATGACATTCTGCTTCATGAGAGTGACAGTCTGATGGAAGTACATGATTTCAAGGTTAAAAATATACATACTGTTAGCCATGGGGCTATAGATAATGTGACAGTAGTGATAGTAAGAGATGCTAGGCAGGAGACCCAATTTAGCACCAGAGAGAAACTGTGTGGATTAACACATTCATCTTATGGGGAAGGCCAGACCTGTCAATCAAATAGAAAATGTAGGCACCTAAGACAATAACTCACCTGTCTTCTTGTGATTTATATTTTACATCTTGGTTAAAAAATAAAAAGTTGGTGGTGGGAGAGAATGGGTGGAATTTAATCAATGCATTAAAAAAAAAAACTTAGAATATTTTCCACCAAATCTGGTTATTTCTAATCACTATATATCAGAACCTTTGAAAAGAAATATTTTAAAACTGAATTTGCCTTATTTTTCATATGTAATATTAATAGAAAAATAGAAAGCCTTTTTGACAGTTAATCATGTTTCCATATGGGCAGCTAAATTTATTCTAAAATTACTTTATAGTTCTAAAAACTGGCAAAGAATGTACAGATAGGTTTTTTTTTTTTTTTTTGGAACCAGGGATTGATCTCAGGGACACTCGGCCACTGAGTCACATCCCCAGCCCTATTTTGTATTTTATTTAGAGACAGGGTCTCACTGAGTTGCTTAGGGCCTCGCTAAGTTGCTGAGGCTGGCTTTGAACTCGAGATCCTCCTGACTCAGCCTCCCAAGTCGCTTGGAATACAGGCGTGCGCCACAGTGCCCGGCTGATAGGTTTGTTTTTGATATAACAATTATTATATAAAAATTATGTATATTTGCTTAATAAAACCTGGGAAAATATTCTTAGGTTTTATACTCTTCAGTTGTGAGTCATTTATTGCCAAATAAATCTTTCTTTCTAATTCCATAAATCCAATTCAGCAAATGAACAAATAATGCTTTCCTTTAAGTTGACCCTTTAGGTCCTGATTTAAACAGCTTCTTAAGCAAAAGTTTAATTCTTAAATAACTATATGCTTATGTGATTCTTTTCTGAATAAAATAGATTTTGTGCTGATTCACTTAAAATGTAATGTTAACCACAAAAAATGATTTTAGTCTTGGGAATAGTATTTTTAAAAAGAAAAGAAAACCGATTTCATGCATAACTTTTCTATAAGATAATCTAACTCCTTATGATAAAATGTTCGGATACCCTTATATTCTCAATATTCGGTGCCTTTAGTGTTTTTCAAATAAAAATGTTAACATACTACAGTGGATAATTAATAGAAATGAATTTGTATGATCAACAATTTTAAACTGGTACAATAAACTTCCCTTTTGAGTTTGCAGTTATTACTGAACTGAAGAAATAAATGATGTCCCCTTTGTTAAGCAGGTTTCTTAGGTTATCATAGATCCCTTCATGTTGTCTGAAGTCTTATAGGAGGAGTTACTTGCTTTATTAGTTTCTGTTTCCCTTTTTGAAAAATTTTGTAAACCATCATGACCATTTTCAATATGAGAGCATGCTGTAGATTTGAAAGGAGGTGGAGAATGATCTTTTAGTAAGCCTTTTACCCAATGAAAAGCCACAAGAAAATGATGTTTCTATCATCTCTGTCGATCACTTTCATAGGACAAAGTGGGTGTTACTAATGTGGCAATTTTAGATTTTAACTAAGCAACTGTATACATCCCTCTGACTTGAATGATGGCAAAATGATGGTAGGAATACCCATTCATCCTCATGCTTCATTGTCAAATGTACTAATATTTTAAACAATAATATTAATCCAGAAAATATCAATGAGACTTTGAGTGAGCACATATAGACAATGTATAAAAAGAGTTTTTTAGGGGTAGAGTTTGTTTGTTTGTTTGGTATTGAGGATTTAACCAAGGGGCACTTTACCACAGAGCTACATTCCCAGGCCAAATAAAGATTTTTTAAAACACTCCCTTTCCATCCATTTTACTAATAATATAAAACCAAAACTAGGTGTAGTGTAATGGAGATAAGGCAAAAGAGTAAAACCATGTGAAATATTGACCTCGTACTGTGAATTAGTCTCTGTTTTCTTTTTCTTTTGCCTTGTTTGATTGATATAGCATATTCCAAGTACCTCACAGCAAGATTATTATTTTTTACATTCTTTCTTGAAATGATTTATTTGCATAATTCTCATTTTCTCTACTACTTTTTTTAAATACTTAAAATTTTTTTTTGATCTTCATTTAATTAATTTATTTTTATGTGGTACTGAGGATGGAACCCAGTGCCTCACACATGTCAGGCAAGCGCTCTATCACTGAGTCACAACCCCAGTCCCTCTACTACTCTTAAAAAGGAAGTATTTTAATTATTGAAATATCTTAAAACAATCACTATATAGTTCCAGATCATTGTATATTTTATTTTGGGACAGTTTTTTTTTTCCATTTTTCATTTCAACGCTCTACTTGCTATGGGCTGTTTTAGTTTTTACTTTCCTTGATATATTGTATAATGTGAAGTACGACTTTTAATATACCTATACAGCAATTGAAAAATCCCTACTAAACTAAATAATGAAAAAAATATTTTTGGAATCATACATTTAAATATTTTTATTCATGTGTGTGTATCTGTGTGTATGTATATATAAAACTGAATTTTGAAGACTAGAAATATTTATTCTTCATTTAACTTTATTGTTCTGAGTACTTGTGAAACTTTAAATACTACATTTGAGAATAATATAAAACGTATCATGCAAAAGTGGATGGTACCTTACTAATATGCATAAACAGTTCATTTTCTCCTGAGTCATTTTCTGTTATTTTGTTTCCCAGTTCTCCTAAAATTAGTTAAGTTTGAGTTATAAATGGCTATGCACTTAAGTTGTTAAATTTAAATCTACAGTGATCACTGGGGACAGTGGTCCATGCCTGTACTCCCAGCAACTTGGGAGGTTGAAACAGGAGTATTACAAGTTGGAGGCCAGCCTCAGCAACTTAGCCAGGCCCTAAGCAACTTAGGAAAGCCCTGTCTCAAAATAAATAATAAAAAGGGCTGCAGATGGCCTCAGTAGTAAAGCACTTTTGGGTTCACTCTCCAGTACCAAAAAAAAAAAACAGACAAGAAAATGTCACTAATCTGTGTATTTCTTAAAATCATGAATGCTGATATTTTAATAATCAAAGACACTCAAAGATCTTGCTTTGTGATGGCCATCTAGGAATAGTCACAAGAGTTCAGTCTTTCTGGAACCCAAGCATATTTCTGCTGCTGCACTTGAAATTGTCTGCTATCTTCATTGTGAGTCCTCTTTTATCTCTTGCACATTCATGTTCTCTTGAATTCACAGACTCCTTAGGCTTTTGCATTAAGGAGCCATTGGTGTCAAAATGATGTTTATAAAAACCAAACCAAACAAATAAAAACTAAGAGTATAAGGATAACTTGGTAAAGGAGGTTCTTTCTCCTACTGTTCCCACTAGCCCTGGAATTCTGCACAAGCCTGGGCTTTCCAGTGCCTGCTCCATTTCTCCATTAAAGGTTTCCCCTAACGAGTTCTAATTAGGAAAACAGAGTTTGGGGTCTAGTTTCTGTGACAATGTTTCCTTCTGATATGTAGATGGCTTTTATTAGTCTGTCTTTTCACTTGCTTTCAATGTGAATGTTAAGTTAGTTTCCATGGGTGGTGATGTTTTCACTACTTCCTAACTAAGCAAAAAGTGATTGGTAAATTTATTTAACAACAAAGGTAGATATTTAAATAGATGTATAGACAGACAAAATGACTGTGGATTTGTTTTAGATGAGTAAACACGGTAGCCATAGCTGTATTCTTTTTTTTTTTCTGTCTTATCTGGTCTTTATTTTTTATTTATTTTTTTATTTACTTATTGATTCATTGAACACAAATGGAGTACAGCTATTGTTTCTCTGACTCTACTTTGTGCATAGCTGTATTCTTTTATTGAGTGGTTTACAGAAAAAAGAAATCCTGATTAAGAGGATAGTAACAGAGGAAAACTTTGGTAAGAGGAAGGAAATTGGGCACTTAATAATTGCCTATGATATATTGTTTTCAGGAGTTTCTTTAATTCTCCCTTCTGGAGCCAGTGGTCTAATCCTGGTTCCTGAGCTGAACATATAGATCCAGTATTTTTCTGTCTCCTCTCCTTAATATCCATGTAATATTACCTGCCTTGAATTTCTTTGCAGGCTTTGAGAAGTATAATTAGTTTCTTAGAATTTGACAATATAAATTGTTTTTATATTTGGAGAAGACAGTAGAAAATAACCTATAAACTGAAAATGATGTGCCAAGTTTTAATAAGGTAGCCCACTTATTAATTAAGCCTGATTGTGAATGAATTTCTAATTTGTTAACACCTATTTTGTAGTTGTATTTTTTCTATCATGTGAGTCAGAGAATTTTCATATGAACATTTGTCATCTTATTTGAAGCTGATGAAATGACAGCAGCAGATTTTGCTCACAAGAAAGAATATCTGCATTTGTGAAAAATCACTGAAGATCACAAGGCAAAGAGGAAAAGTGGCAGATAAGTAAATGCCTTCTGAAAATAAGAAGACAGCCATCAAATGGCAGAAAGAGTGTATGTGTAATATATACATTACATGTGCAACAAGTAAGATGACAGCCATTCAGACCACTTTCAGAAGAAACAGCATGATAATGCAGCTGTAAGGTATGTTATGCTCAGTGTTTGCCCATTTACTTTTATTGCTGAAAACATGCATCCTCCATAATCAACTGAGAGTGAAGTTGTGTTCCATAGAGCGACATTACATCAGCCATTTCTTGACAACTCGTGGTAGTCCTTGTATAAAAATATCACCAATTTGTGTTGATCTCTTAACTACTGGCCATAGTTTATATTCTTTGTTTTAAGTAAAAAGTGAATGACAGGTCTTATTAGGTTAATCTTTATTCATGGATTATCAATGGGACATTCTACAAATGATGCATACTAAAAATGATCAAAAATAGCTTTATGTTCAAAACACTAACAGAGAAACATACAGAAGAACATGTGATTTAATATACTAGGATACAAATTTATAATTTCCTATCATTAATTTGGAAATTTGGCTAAATAGTGTCTTTTAGATGTTAACCCAATGTTTATTTAAAGAATGATCACTTTTAATTATCTATTTCCATGGTTCTGTTAAATCATAGTCAGTATCTATTGCTGAAGCCATTTCATATATGAAAACTGCATAGGGTTTACCACTTTATTTCTGAGTTTCCTACTCATCTTCCCTTTAAATTCACATTTGCTAAAATTCTGGGTAGTTTTGATCTGTTCTGTTAAAATCACTTCTAATGAAAACACATTCTTTTTCCTTTCTTTCATTTACTGGGGACTTAACACAGTGGGACTTTTATCACTGAGCTATATCCCCTGCCCTTTGAAATATTTATTTATTTATTTATTTATTTATTTATTTATTTATTTATTTAACTTTTTGTGGGTACTGGGTATTGAACTCAGGGGCACTCCCACCAAACCACCTCCCTATTCCTATTTTTTATTTTTTTATTTTTTTTTATTTTTTAGAGACAGCATCTCACTGAGTTTCTAAGCACCTTGATTTTGCTGAGGCTGGCTTTGAAATCACAAACCTCCTGTCTCAGCCTCCTGAGCTGCTGGGATTACAGGTGTGTGCCATTGTGCCTAGCCCTTTATTTATTTTTTATTTTGAAATATAGTATTGCTAAATTGCCCAGACTGGTCCTGCACGTGTGATTCTCCTGCCTCAGCCTCCCAAATCTCTGGAATTACAGACCTATGCCACCATGCCCTGTTAGGAACACTATTTTGATTTATTTATTTAGAGCTATTATTAATCTTAGAAATCATGACTATAGGGCACATTTTAATGTTCTTCCTTTTAACCATAAACAACTTAATTTATTTGGAAAGTAGTGTGTTTCCATTGTGCTATGGTTTGAATATCCTCGCCAAAACTCATGTTGAAATTTAATTGCTTTTTTACCCATATTGAGTAATGGGATCCTTAAGAGGCAGTTAGGTCATGAGGGCTCAGCCCTTACGGATGGACTGAGGTTGTTGTTATAGGAATTGGTTATACAAAGGATGCATTCAGCCCAATTTTCCTCTATTCCATGCATACTGACTTGCCATTTTGGTTGTTATGATACAGCCTGGAGGCCCTCGCCCCAAGTCATGCAGGGCATGGCGACTCCCTGGTCTCCAGAACTGTGAGAAATCCTTTCTTTCCCCTTTTTATTATAGGACTACTTTGCCTATTATATTCTGACATTGCAGTAGAAAATAGATGGAGATAAATACTCAAAAAGTGATTACTGAAAATAGCAATAATTGAAGTTGTAGCCTGGATCTCATGAAGACTTCACTACTGAGAATCAGCTAATTCTCTTTAAAAGAAACTGTGTCCACAGGACAGGTCAGTCAGAGTATCCCTTCTCTGTCCTCTCTTTCTCCTCCTCCTCCTTTTCCTTTAGCTGCTAATCACTTGAAACTGTTGAGCTCAGTTACAGGAACAGTTTGTAACCAAATAGGACTTCACTAGTAATAGATAGGTCACTCATTTTTTAAATGTATTTTTTTTTTCTAATTAGATGCACTTGACAGTAGAATGCATTTATACATTTTGATAGATCATACATAAATGGATTATAATCTCTCATTTGATTGTACATATTGTAAGTTCACATCAGTCATGCATTCATATATGTACATTAGGTAATAATGTCTGTTTCACTCTCCTATGAATTTACTGACAGTTTTGCCATAGTATAACTATTTAAATTAAGGGTATTCTAGATTCCTTAAAATGATGTCTTTATTTTTCAGAAGTCTTTGCCTTGAGCTAAATTATTATAGCATATATATGTATATATAGAAAGATATGTATATGGTGTGTGTATCTATATCTACATATACATATCTATATAGTGTATATACACTATATAGTATATATAGGTATAGTATATATACTATACATATCTATATAGTGTATATATAGATATGTATGTATAGATATAGATACACACACCATATATATCTATATAGATATATCTATATAGATATAGATATATATATATATATATATAGAGAGAGAGAGAGAGAGAATGTAATAAAAGGACTCAGTTGGTCAAATCCATATGATGTATTATTCAACTAAGTGAAACTAAAACTATGGGAAAGTCATCAATGCTCTCCAAATCCCCAAATTTCAAATTTCTATTCTATAAATTTGTGTAGATTCATGCCTAAATTCAGAATAGTTAAAATTCAAGAAATATTGGAAATTTTCTTCAATAATAGGTGAATAGCTCAAAATGTGTTAACACAATTGACAGAAGTTTAGAAAGATCTTCTCCATGTATGTGAGAATCCAGAGAGTATATAATATAATGTAATGATAGTATATAATATAATGTATATAATATTTTCATATATAAAATATTTGATATCACAATTTGACTAAATTATTAAATTAAAATGATGGCATATTTGAGCTTCTCAGTTACCAGGAATTTTGCTAACCCATTGATATTTTTTAATAGTTTATATCCCTAGTCGGGTGTATTTTTAACAAGTACACACTACAATGTTCTTGTAGGTGTAATTACAGTACAGTACTGTATTTTGCCAAAAAAAGTTCACTAAGTCCCTCTGAAAATACTGCTTTCACTTATTGGTAGTGAAAATCAGTAGAATTTTATAAGGTATTATTGCAACTAGTTTGAGTTTTTATATTTATTAATATTTGTCTATACTCAATGTAGTATTTTTTTTGAATTAGGACAATTTCTTTTTATGCAATAAAATAAAATATGTCAGAAAGTTAATTCTCACATCTGAATCACAGGTTTGCCAAATAATAAGATTCTTTTAATAAACAATCACCTATATTAATAAAACTTGAAAGCTTTCCCTGGAACTTGTGAAAATTTGTGACATTAACAATGAGGAATAAACAATAATACATACATATTATCAACATATAATACAATATGATATTGCATGTGTTAATCTATTAATGTTTGTCCCTTCCTGTATAATGAAACCAGAGGAAGAAAATAGAGGAAAACTTACTCAAAACAAAGTTCTAAGTTAATGTGATCCTATTCAATATTGTATATATTTGTGCTTGAGAATTTTAGGTTTTAATTTAATATCTATTATTTGGTAGTCCTGATGTACATGGAAAACAAACATTGATCTAAATCCATATATTTTACAACATGCATCACAGCCCCAGTATGAGTTAATGCTATCATATAGGATCCTAATATGGTCCATTCTCTTAAAATATACAACTGTATTTTTTCAAGCATGTGGGTATAATGCCTTGTTGATTTCTGTATGCATGTTCTTTCCCAATTCTAGAAATAATTGATTCCACTTTGCCATGGGGAAATGAATTTTAGCAAAGAAAATTTTGCAGGCCACCCATCAGGTGATGAAATCAGGAGTAAGAACCAGTCTCTTCTGCCTCCTCAAAAAACCTGTGATTGTGTAGAATAGGAGACATAAGGAAAGATGGCGCTACTATCTCTCATTGAAGTGAAAAGGGAGATTGTGAGAATACAAATAGGTGAAGATACACTGCATTTGGGGTTGGAAAATTTATCAGAGAAAGTGTCAAATCCTCAACTGCTTGAAAAATAAGACTTTGATACAGAAATGTGAATTGTCTGATATATACTGGGTGGCAAGACATGGAAGCCAGAAACACCAGGAACAGACCTGAGAGTAGGAAGCACTCTGATTTAATATTTGTGTTAGTACCTATCCAGTGATGTGATTGGCAGATCATTCTGGAAAATCAAATTATTCGAACACAAAGTGATTCAAAGCAATGTTGGAGAATTTTTAGATGATGGAAAAGCACTAGTTTTTGAGCATAGTTCTAACATAATTGAATATTTCTAAGAAAAATGACTCAGAAGAGGGTTGCCTGACTGAAAAAAATGAGATACATTGGATATAGAAATATTTATTGAGTAGGCATTTCATATCCCAGGTGTGAAACAATGAGAAAAAACAGAAAGATGATGTAATAAACAGGAAATGAGGAAGCATTTACCAAAGACAGTACACAGGAACAATAATCAGGTTTGGACAATGGTGTGTGTTCACTTGGATTTAAACTCTGGGAACAGATGGGGGTGGTCAGGTTTGTTTGTTTGTTTTCATGGAGGTTATTGTGTTATTGTTTGGTTTCTCTTGTATCCTTCATGATCACAAGTATCTGGCACAAGGGTGGAAATCAGATTTTTAAAAATTATTAAATAAATGCAGTGTGAAGAAGAGAAACTGTCACCTATAAATGAAATTGGATAACAATTTTGACTCAAAATGGTGAGGTGTATTTGAAGCATATTTTTTGATTCCAGGTTTTGTTTTCAGTAATATTCTTCTCATCCCTTTCATTTGCTGATTAATTTTTAAAACTACCTTCAAAACTTGCTGGGTGTGTTATAATGATACCAGAAGTGGAGAATGGAGAGTAATAAATACATGTTTTTATCTGACTTTTTTTTTTTGTAATTTCTCCATAGTTAAGTATTAACTGAAATTTTCCATTATGGTGAATTGTAGATCAACACAACAGTTTCTGAAATACCTCTTGGGTATGCCTGCAGTCTTAACAGCCCATAGACACGTAACTGATTTTTGCATGTCATTGAGATTCATAATAGATTAAAATTTAGTATTTTCCAGTGAGTGGCAACTAAGTGTATTCAATTTAAGTGCCATGTGGATAAACTTTGATAAGCATGCTGTGGCTTTCCTGGGGCATGCGAGTATGTCCTTACACATTTATTCTACTACACAAAGTAATTAACTTAATTATTTGAATCTCCCAGTTCTCTAGTTTTATTACTCTGAGAGGATTTCCAGTTTTCATCCAGGGGAGATTATTTTGAAATTTCCCTATGACTATCAAATATTTTACCACACAATCTTGAGTTAGCATGATTCCTTGGGTGTTCTTTTGGGACACTTAAGGATTTAATAATATCATTCCATAGAAGAGTCCGGATAGCATAATCCATGCTTTTTAGTAATATAGTATAATTAATGCATTAAACTTTCAAAAACTAATTTCACTGAGCACATTTTATAATCTATGCTGAAGGGAAACTTATTTCAGCTCCTCCTTTTCCCTGAAGAGGAAATGAACACATAAAAGATGTTCTTTGCTCATAGAACTGGGGGTGACACTTTCCTTACAGGATGCTCTTTTGCATTTCTCTTACCCCTGAAGCAATTCCTCAATCTCTTATGCAGTTTGTTTGTTACTAATGTGAAATAAAGCAATCTCTACCAGGACTGTTACAATTTCTTCTAGAAGATACTACTTTCTTGATAGTTGTGCTCTGGCTAGCTGGCCCACTTAAACTCTGGGAGCAGAGCCACAAGAGCAGCACTGCTCTATGACAGAATCTGTACCTGTGCCCTGGGAATGCACTCTGAAAGAGGAAGCAACATTAAAATGTGACAAACATTTCCCAATTTTCCTTTTGAGTCTCAAATTAGGGGAAAAAGGCAACAAGCAATAGGATGATTAGAAATATTTTTTTCTTTTTTTTCTTTTTATTTATTTATTTATTTATTTATTTTTTATTTACTTATTGATTCATTGAACACAAATGGAGTACAGCTATTGTTTCATTGGTTGTACACAAAGTAGAGTCACACCATCTGTGCGTTCATGCATGTACACAGGGCAATGGTATCTGTCACACATTCTGTTATTATTTTTACCACCCACCCCGTCCCCACCCCTCCCTTCCCTCTATGCTATCTATCCTTCCTCCATTCTTGCCACCCTTCCCCCCGGCATTATGCATCATCATTCATTTATCAGAGAGACCATTCGGCTTTTGGATTTTTGGGATTGGCTGATCTCACTTAGCATAACAGTTTCCAACATCATCCATTTACCTACAAATGCCATAATTTTATTCTTCTTTAAGGCTGAGTAATATTCCATTGTGTATATATACCACAGTTTCTTTATCCATTCATCTACTGAAGGGCATCTAGGTTGATTCCATAATCTAGCTATTGTGAATTGAGCAGCTATGAACATTGATGTGGCTGCATCACTGAGGCAATCTGATTTTAAGTCCTTTGGGTATAAGCCAAGGAGTGGGATAGCAGGGTCAAATGGTGGATCCATTCCAAGTTTTCTAAGGAATCTCCACACTGCTTTCCAGAGTGGCTGCACCAACTTGCACTCCCACCAGCAATGTATGAGTGTACCCTTTTCCCCACATCCTCGCCAACACCTGTTGTTGCCTGTGTTCTTGATGAAAGACATTCTAATTGGGGTAAGATGAAATCTTAAGGTGGTTTTGATTTGCATTTCTCTTATAACGAGTGATGTTGAACATTTTTTCATAAATCTGTTGATTGCTTGTAGATCTTCCTCTGTAAAGTGTCTGTTCATTTCCTTGGCCCATTTATTGATTGGGTTATTGGTGTTCGTGGTGTAAAGATTTTTGAGTACTTGGTAGATTCTGGAGATTAGTGCTCTGTCCGAAGTGTGTGTGGCAAAGATTTTCTCCCACTCTGAAGGCTCTCTCTTCACATTGCTGATTGTTTCCTTTGCTGAGAAGAAGCTTTTTAGTTTGACTCTATCCCAATCATTGATTCGTGCTTTTATTTCTTGCGCTTTGGGAGTCATGTTAAGGAAATCTGGTCCTAGGCCAACATGATGAAGATTTGGACCTATTTTCTCTTCTATTAGGTGCAGAGTCTCTGGTCTGATTTCTAGGTCCTTGATCCACTTTGAGTTGAGTTTTGTACAGGGTGAGAGATATGGGTTTAGTTTCATTTTGCTGCATATGTATTTCCAGTTTTCCCAGCACCATTTGTTGAAGAGGCTGTCTTTTCTCCATTGCATGTTTTTGCCTCCTTTGTCAAGTATGAGATACCTGTACTTATTTGGGTTTGTCTCTGTGTCCTCTATTCTGTACCATTGATCTACCTGTCTATTTTGGTACCAATACCATGCTGTTTTTGTCACTATTGCTCTGTAGTATAGTTGGAGGTCTGGTGTTGTGAAACCCCCTCCTTCGCTCTTCTTGCTAAGGATTGCTTTTAAAGGCTGCGAGAGAAAAGAATCAGATTACCTACAAGGGGAAACTGATACGTATAACAGCAGATTTCTCAGCCCAGACCCTAAAAGCAAGAAGGGCCTGGAACAACATATTTCAAGCTCTGAAAGAAAAAGGATGCCAACCAAGAATCTTATACCCAGCAAAACTTACCTTCAGATTTGATGATGAAATAAAATCCTTCCATGATAAACAAAAGCTTAAAGAATTCACAAAGAGAAAGCCTGCCCTACAGAACATTCTCAACAAAATATTCGAAGAGGAAGAAACGAAAAATAACAATCTCAGTCATCATGGGGAAGAACTACCCTAAAGAAAGAGTCAATCAAAGGAGAAACAAAGTTAAGCTAAAACCCCTAAAAAAGCTAAAATGACAGGAAATACAAGTCATATCTCAATAATAACCCTGAATGTAAATGGCCTAAACTCATCAATCAAAAGACATAGACTGGCAGACTGGATTAAAAAGAAAGACCCAACAATATGCTGCCTTCAAGAGACTCATCTCATAGAAAAACATGCCCACAGACTAAAGGTGAAAGGTTGGGAAAAAGCATACCATGCACACAGACTGAGTAAAAAAGCTGGGGTTTCCATTCTTATTTCAGATAAAGCAGACTTCAAACCAAAGATAATCAGAAGAGATAAAGAAGGACATTTCATATTGCTTAAAGGAAGCATAAATCAACAGGACATAACAATCATAAATATTTATGCACCAAACAATGGTGCATCCATGTATGATTAGAAATATTTAAATGGTGTATTTCAGAATAGATACCTGAAATTTGAATAGTAGTGTTATATAGTTTCTTAGTGTTATATAGTTTCTTGGGACAGAAAATAATTATGAGCTAAAAGCTTTGTTTTTAACTAAAGAAGTTCAAGACTTGGGACAAACACTGAACAGGATTTGTAAATCTAAAAAAGGTGTCTGTTCAGACACCTTTCAGACACCTTTCTCTCCTGTCAAGGTTATCAGGTCTACTTTGTTCTTTGGCTGTACTCTTAATGCTTCATCTCTCTTCTTCTTCCTCTATGGACCTTGTCCCACTTTCTAAAGGATTTCTACTTTGAATCTATAAACATGCATGCATCCCATTTAAATGAATTTTAAAAGCTTTTATTCCATGAGTCCTCTAGCTAATGTGACTCTTCCTTTCTTCCTATCTTCTTCTCATTAGGCCTTTTTCAATCATGACCTGTAATTCATTTTCTAATTCATGTCAGTTGAGTTTTTTTCACCAACAGGAGTTAATTGTATTTATGATTCCACAACTGTTTTGGTTCTTCAAATGTCACCGATAATGACCTATTTTTTAGAACAGTAAATGTGTTCTCTGTTGCATTTCACACAGTTAATTGCTCCCATATTTCAAGAACATATCACTAGTTAGCTTCCACCTACCTCATGTGATTCATCTTGCTTCTGTTTATTTCCTCTACCCACAACTTCCAGTTGTGTCCATGTTGCTGCAAATGGAAGGATTTCATTCTTTTTGATCAATGAATAGTGTTTCATTGTGTATCTATCACATTTTACTTATCCATTCATCTGTTGATGGAGACTTAAGTTGTTTCTATTTTTTAGCTACGGTGAATCATGTTGCAACAAGTAAGATAGTTTCCTTCGGATATGTATCTAGTAGTGGCATCCCAGATTGTGTAATAGTTTTATCTTTAAATTTTTGAGAAACCGCAATACTGACTTCCATTATGGCTGCATTAATTTACATTCCCACCAACAACATGCAAGTGTTCCCTTGTTTCCACATCCTCACCAGTACATCTTATCTTTTGTCTTTTGGGGAATAACCATTCTTACTGAAGTGAAGTGATACCTCATTGTGATTTTGATTTGAATTTCCATGATGATTCATGATGATAAAATTTTTTTCATGTATCATGGTCAGCACCATTCTACTTTCTATGAATTTCAGGACTCTAGGTATCTCATAAAAATGGAAGCAGTATCTGCCCTGTTGTTACTGGCTTATTTCACTTAGCACAATGTCTTTAAAATTCCTAGTTCATACATGCTTTAGCATGTGTCACAATTTCCTTCTAATTTTAGGCTGAATACTAATCTTTTTCTTTATATATTACAAATTGGTTATCCATTCAGCTGTCAATGGACACTTGGCTGGCTTCTACCCTTTCATTACAAATAATAATGCTGTTGTGAATGTGAGTGCACAAATATATCTCTGAATCTCTGCTTTAAATTCTTTGGAGCATTATCTTGGATGAAGAATTGTTTCATCATATTATTACTAATATTATTTATAGGATTTTCACAATAGCTGCACCATTTTGCATTTCTACCAGTAATACACTCAATTTCCTCACCAACATTTTTGAGTTATTTATTTATTTATTTATTTATTTATTTATTTATTTATTTACTGGTGCTAAGGATTGAACCCAGGGGTGATCTACCACTGAGCTACACCCCTGGCTGTTTTTATTTTTATTTAAAATTTTATTTTGTGACAGTTTGCCAAATTTCCCAGGGTGACCTCAAACCTGCGATCTGCCAAGCAGTTAGGATTACAGATGTGTAACTCCACCCCCAGTTCTCTTTATTTTTAATAGTATAGCCATTTAATGGGAGTTAGCTGGTATCTCATTGTGCTTTTGACTGGCATTTTCATATTTACTACTGATGTTAAACATTTTTTCATGTGTTTATTGGCCATGCTTTTATCTTTTTTGGAGAAATGTCTATTCATATCCTTTCCCCATTTTTAAATTACTTTTTAAAAAATTGCTAAGAAGTAGTGTTTCTTTATATATTTTGATATTAATCATTTCTTTCATAATAATTTGAAAATATTTTCTTCCATTCATTAGGTGGCTATTTAAATCTGTTGGTAGTGTCCTGTGATGCACAATGTTTTTAATATTGAGGTAGTCAACTTATCTATTTTTTCTTTTATTCAGTGTGCTATAGTATCATGATCAAGAAATCATTGCTAAATCCAACATCTTAAAGTTGTTGCTGTATTCTCTTTTAAGTTTTATATTTTTATTTCTTCCATTTCATTCTTTGATCTGCTTTGAGTTTGCATTTGGTAAAGTTCCAAACTCATCTACGTTTTGGGCATTTTGTTGTAAAATTTTCTGTTCATTCATTCGTCCTCAGTTTTATCAGAGTAATTTCTGTAAATCTGGCCATGCCATTTAGTTGTTTAAACATCTTCAAATGTATCTGTCTTTCCTATAGAAACTGGCCTAAGATTTTAACATAGCAAATAAGATCTTCCTTGACAAGGTCCTTGCTTCACCCTGCACACATTCACAACAATGTTGACCTACAATCTGCTACTTTGGATCTCTTGCCTTTACTGATAGTACCTCTTTCCCTAGAATGGCATCTCTCTCTTTTAAATCATACTGTAGATAGGATGTCCTTCTTCATAATTCACAACTCTCTAATTAGTATACTCAAAAAGCAGTCATTTCATGTGCACCATTAAATTTGTTGCTTGTCTCTAAATCTCACTTTATCAGATGGTTTATAATTATGCATGCCTATACTTTTACCATGCTAACCACGAAAGGGAAATATGTTTATTTCCCATAATGTTATGCTTACTATTAAATTAGTGGCTTATTAGGTGGGAATTTGATGAGGTTGTAGGTCTTGAGATTAGCTGTGGGTGAAGGAGGTTTAACCATGAGGTAATGGAAGCCCTATCAGTAGGAATTGTGGGCACAGTACAATAGTGAAGACAGCATTTGAGAGTAGTCCAATTCCTGTGAATGAGGAATCCTGATAAAGGCAAGGGAATGGATACAAATGTGGCATCAGAGAAGCTTTGAGAAAGGACATTTCACATCAGAAGTCAAGAACATCTAGCAAAATAAGGATTTTCAAAGAAAGTAATTAAAATGATTCAAAAGGTGGAGTATTAATAGGAAGACCCTCCCTTCATGCTTACCTCCCTTCCATCCTTCTTTCCTTCCTTCCTCCCCTCCTCCCTTTCATCCTTCCTTCTTTTATTTCTTAAACATCAATGATATCCTTTTAACCTTTTTATTACTGGGCTAGATACAAGTAGAAAAATTGTTCAAAAGAAAGAATAGCTACCTCACTGTTAAGAAACAGGGTATCACTATCAGCAGCAGGTGGTCAACTATAGCTGTAGATGCATTACCTATAAGAGAATGGAGCTGTGTCCATAAGGAAAAAGTGATTCCCATCTCACCCTTTGGAATTACCGGCAAGAAAAACTACATGACCATTCAGTCATTCATCACCCACTTGGGTTGAAGCCCATTTCTTACTATGAGATAGAGATAAAAATTAAAATAGTGGGTAAAACAGGACCTTCTAACAGAAATTCTTGGTTTTCCTGAATATTTAATGCAGTCCTAAAATTGAACCACTCTTCTTTTGTTCAAATCTTAGTGTTCTGTAAATTCTTACCCAAGCATTCTTCTGATAATCCATTTAAGGGTAATGTCATAATGCAGATTTTACTTGTTTCTGAGGGATTACAGTGGCAGACATTTTATGCATATAAATGCTGACACCTGAAAAAAATAATCCTCTTCATTTCAGATGTTTTATAATGCAGTACACACTAGCTTGCTTTATTTAAGTTTTGACTAAAACTTTATGTGGTTATATCTAGGAATAACATCTTCATAAGGTGATTAAAAGGTATGTTTGTCCTTATAGTTGGCAATATAATGGTAGAGAATCTGTAATTTTTTATTCATCGTATAATTTGTTTCCAAAATAAGCTAAAAACTAAAATAGAAAAATTGTGCTATACACTTTATTATGCAGTTGTTTGGAAAAATATAATCACATAAGAGAATGTTTTTGCATAGGAGGTCAGGAATTCAATTTTCTTTCACCTATCAAATCCTATAAAAACTTTAAGAGATGTCATCCTTCATTAGACTATTTCCTGACTTGTAATACCTACAATAATCATGTTTGCCTATCACTAGTCTTCTAAATACATGCAACTGTGGTGTTTTCTAACTTCAACAATAATGCTGATATCAGCGTTTCCTTGATTTATTTTGGTACTTTCAATCTGCAGTATTTATTTAATAAAAGCACTTATTTTTGTTCTTTTACAACTGCTGTGTTTTTAAGGATGTTTAAGGACTTTAATTCATGTGTGTAGGCTTATGTCCCTTTCTTCAGTGAGTGTTATTTGATTCATGCAGCCCATCAGGCAGTGTATTAGGTATTGGGAAAAAGAAAGGAATAGCCACTGGACACCCTAGGAGCTTGTATGGCAGTACTGTTAGATGGAAGTGGAAAGCAGGCTGTGTTGTTGTTGCTGTCATTTACATGAGAACATCATCTGAGGGTGAAAGGAAAAAGGGAAAGAAACTGGCAAAGGGAACCTTATGAACAGCCCTTTTCTGAGTCATATATTGAATAAATAGTAAATCCTAACAGTATTGAATTTCTGTAGAAGTTTTGAGCTTTTTTGCTTGCCTTTCTTTTCTTCCTTCCTAGCCTCCCTCTTTTCTTTCTTTTTCTTTCTTAGAAATCATCGATATCCTCTTACCCTTTTTATTTTCAGACTAAAAAATCACATAACTGGGTCTTCTCACGGATACTCTATTTATTGAGTTATTTTTATTTTCTCTAAAATTACTTTACATGGCTCATACTTTTAATTTGCTTTAATGCATTATTAAAAATGTTCAAATTTTACATTACCCAGGAAGAATCAGAAGTCACAATCAAATCCAATGAAAGCCTAGAATGTTTTTATGAACTGACTGACTTCTATATGCCAATGGTCCTGGAAATTTTGGGCAAACTGTGAAATCATATCTGTAAATCTGTGTTCTCATACAATTTCTGTGTTTGGCTAATAAATATGAATGCTATTGTTTAGCGACACATGATTTCTGAACCTCAATATTGTAAATAATTCAAAAATACTTACTTTTATGCCTTGTGTTGTTAGCATGATATCTGTCAGTGCAGTACATTGAACGTTGCAATGAAAAACTAGCATACTTTAAATGGCAAGTTATATGATTTCATTCTACTAGCAGAGGACAAGCTAAAAGAAAAATGATAACAGTTTTCCTAATGCTGTATTAAGCAAATTTACTATCCAATCTAGCATATTTTGCAGGTAAGTAATCTAAAAGGCATTGAACCTGTTTTATATACCCCCGAACAAGCATGCATTACAAAAGGTATTTCATTTTGCACTTACAAAAAGAATGTTGGAAACAGTGTTTTCCCTATTTGTAAAAGAAGAAAGTAAGAATAGGAGAGGTTAAAAAGACAGAAATCAGTGTTGTGATGCAAATCATGTTTGTGTGTCTAGAAATCCCATCATGATTCTCCTGTATTCTTTGACGGCCAGTTGGAAAATACTTTTCTAATACTTTGAAAATCACCAAGCATACTGTATATTGGTGAACAATTTTTGAGATTTAAAAATTTACATTAAATAAATTGGAAATAGGTTTGGAAGCATAGTAAGCATCATTGAATGTTCTACTTTTGCTTCAGAAAACTGTCATATCTTGCAGTACCTAGTATGGAATGCATACTCTATGCTATAGAAAGAGAGTACAAATCTATTTGGCAGATGTTTCTCTAGAATAAACGTTGCATAGTTTTTGGTGGTAGTAGTTTCACAAATACTGGAAACTTTAATATTGATTCTAGTAAGCTATATACAGCTACCTCCACCAAGATATCTACATCCTAAACCATGAAACCTGGAATTTGTGAATAAATTGTTTTACATGGTAAGAAGGACACAAGTTAGGGGCAGAGAAGAAGGGACGATTAATTGGGTTATGTAAGTGATCATTCCATGCAATGACAGAGGTCTTTATAAGAGAAAAGAAGGAGCGTCAAAGGAGGATTAAGGCAGTATGGTGAGGGTGCAGAGATTGAACTGAATGTGCCCACGAATACAGGCAGACTTTAGAAGCCGAAAGAGGCAAGTAGTGGATTTTCCCCCTGAACCTTCAGCAGTGACTGGCCCTACCCACTCTTTGATTTTTGCCAATAAAGACTCATTTGGAATTTTTGATATCTAAAACTGTAAGCGTATGCATTTGTATTGTCTTAAGTCAATACATTTGAGGTGATTCATTGCAGTGGCCACAGAAAATGAATATAAATAGGAAATATTATTTGCTTTCCATTTTTTTATTATTAAATATTAGATGGTCCAATTAAGTTAATTTGTAGTCCAGTTTTATTATTTTAAGCAGATAGTTTTAGATTCATTTCAGAAAAATTTCCTAGAACTAAGTCAAATTGTAAAATATAAGTTGGATGTCTTATATTAATAGAATACTATTATCCAAGACAAAGTATGCTACTGTATTTATCAATCCCAAAGTCTTGAAATATCTTCAGTAGGACTGTTCATTGTAATAGTTACCTGGTGAGTTGCAGAATTAATTTACCTTAAAACTCTCATGTAAATTGGTTTTTCAGAAGGACTTTGAGAAAGACTCTGGGAACTACATACTGTATGTTTAAATTCTTGCCAGGAAAATTTCACTAATATGAAAAAAAATTTGACAAAAACATAAAAATTGGTAGAATTCAGTATAGCTTCATTGAAATAAGTCACCTTTAATATCCATATTTGGTATTTGCTATATAATTTCCACATTAAATTCTTTTTTGCAATGTTTCTAAAAGACATTTCAGTAGTAATGAATCTCTGGCTGAGTAAGAACATAATTGTTTCTGTTATTCTGCTTGAAAACTGAAAGTTTATAGAATGGAAAGGAGCAGTGGTTACTATGAGATGTCTGGTGGATAGGTTGTAATAGAGTTGGTGAGAGATCTGGTTTCACATCATCTGTAAAGGGAGGTACATAAGGAAATTTTCAAATTTGAGGAGAATTATAGTAGGGAAACTCCAAACTAATAGGTCAAAATGAAAATATACATAGAAGCAGAATAAATTACCTGGAGGACATTTAAGGGTAACCAACAAGGCAATTCATAAAGTGTCAGACACAGTGTAAATTTAAATTACCTCTATACTTTCTCTGCATTATTAATTACACTGGTTTGAGAAATATCAGAGTGAAAGATTAGTAAATTTCCAGTTTTTCTATTTTCTTTTTTTTAATATTTTTTGATGTTGATAGACTTTTATTTTATTCTCTTATTTATATGTGGTGCTGAGAATTGAACCCGATGCCTCATGCATGCTAGGCAAGTGCTTTAACCACTGAGCCACAACCGTAGCCACTTTCTATTTTCTTCTATAAGGAAAAACAGTGACTCAAATATATAATACATTTATAATTGGAAAAAAATCAAGGATTTTTTTAAGAAAAGTAAATACTAGTCAATTCTACCACAGAAACCTACTAAAACTGAACAGATCAAAAATGATCAAATCTTCAAAAAATATAGTATTACATATGCATATACAAAGCAGGTTTGAAAATAAATGGTTCCTATTTATTAAAAAAGAAATTCATGTATCTGTGCATACACACTACAATCCATACCTAATTCACTTCATGTGAATTTACTGTGATTTGTAGTTACATGCCTGCATTGCAGGGTAAGGGATTTTAGATCTTGTTTAGACATTGATTTATTTTCATGGAAATTCAAAAGATTAATATAGATGGCTGCTTCTCAAAACATTACATGACTACATGGCTTTTGCCAAGTCTCTTACAAATTTAAGCAATTGGCTCAAATTTAAAAAGAAAAAATTAGAAATTTAGAAAAGGTGATGCCAGAGTTGTTTTTTGACAAGCCACTCAATCAGCTTCAATTTTCCTATGGAATCATATTAAAAATAAGATCTCCAAAAACAAGAAGGGTGATTTGGATCAGATAATTTAAAAAATAAGGTTGTCATCCATTTGACACCTTTTCCAAACAATTGTCAGACATTGGATAATACTATTAAGGAATATGAAAACAGTAATTTATGAATTGAACTTTACCCTATGCTATAAAACACCGTAAATTTCCATTGAGTAGTCACGAATTTTTAGTATATTTATAGCACTTGCTATGAAATATATTTGTGCAATGATACTTCAAATAATACAATGAATATTAAAGAATTTGCTTATTTTCTTCTGAGAAAAACTAGTGATGTACATATGTAAGATTATTTATAAATGGAATTTATTTTTCTATATTTAATCCATAAAATGAAAATATAAGGATGATCAAGGCACATAGATTCAACAAATATTTTATTTCATCTATAATATATTAAGCACTAAGGTATGTATTGCTTTGAACACAGTTTTTGCTTCCAGGATCCATATGGAATGAGGAGCTTAGAATCCATGGATTAAGGCAATTTATAATAATAATTAATGTATTGGTATCTGTATTTCTCCTGCTTATTGAATGGCATTGTCTTTTTAACACACACAGATCAATTTGAAAATATTTAAATAACTTTTGAATGCAAGTACTTATTAGTTAATAATTATTGAGTGTTTGCCAAGTGCTGAACACCATACTAAGCATTCTAAATGCACTATACATTTGTAACTATTAAATAAGAAAACAACCCTATAACAAAAAAGCTATTATTATCCTCATTTTACTATTAAACATCTTGAACACTAAAGAATTTTCTCAAGTTCACAAAGAAATTAGTTGGCAGAGCCAAGGAATGCACATCTGCTTGTCCCAAATATTCTACTTTTAAGTGCTTCATCATGTTGGTGTTAAATTCTTATTTTTTTACTCTTCTGCCTATAAAATTATTATAAAATAGTGCTTTTCTGAAGCAAAAAAAAAAGCCCTGTTATGTAGATGAACATAATAGAATTGACAAACTTCTGATACACATTATCTGGAAAGACATTTTCTCCCTATGTGTGTATTGATGTTATGTTGTTCTCCCTGTATCCTGACCAGCGTCCTCCTTGAGATCAAGGGCATACATTGGAAAAAGTCTGCCTTAATGTTATATTGAAGTTAATTATTTTGTCTATGGCTATTGAACAGTGGAAAGTTAACTACCCTACAGATTGAACTCAAGGCTTTAATTATATTAACATTAGGGTCTAGCCTACAGAAATTTTTTGAACCAACTTACAATCTAAATGAAAATATAAAGAGTTGCTTACAAAGTAAGCCTAATCTGACTTTTTTTGAATTACTAATATGATGTGTGTATTTTCAGACACTCAAAACTTTCCTGATCACTTAATAGAGCAAGGTCAGAATGTGGAGAAACATACATGCAGCATTCAAAGGTGATCATCTTCCACATAAAACACTGTAGTTCTTATTCATCTTCCTTAAATGCCAGAAAGGTGATAGTTTCCAACATGTATGTGTCAGATTCCTATTTTAAGGGAGCTAGCACATTTTCAAAACTCCAAAGAACCCACACTTGTTTCAAGAGGTATATTTGAGTTCACACTGTAATGTTGACTAAAAAATGCAAAAAAAAAGATGTCAGGTATTTTATCATTTTAAATATTGAACATTTGAAATTAAATGTTCAGTTGAATTGCTTTGTAGTCCACAAGGAGTTTAAAAATCTGTACAGTGTTCAGTGTATTTCTATTGATGGGACAGCTATAAGCAAAGCAATATGAAAATATCTTGGGCTGACTGCGGAGGCACATCCTTTAATTCCAGTGACTCAAGAGGCTGAGGCAGAAGGATCTCAAATTCAAGACTAGCCTTAGCAACTTAGACCCTGTGTCAAAATGCAGATTTTTTTAAAAAAGGGTTGGGGTTGTAGTTTGGTGATGGAGTGCCCCTGGGTTAAATCCCTAGGATAGGAGAAGGAAGGAAAGGAAGGAAGGAAGGAAGGAAGGAAGGAAGGAAGGAAGGAAGGAAAGAATGAAAGAAAGAGAGAGAGAAAGAAGGGAGGGAGGGAGGGAGGGAGGGAGGGAGGGAAGAAAGACACGAGAAACTTCTGTTCCTATGCCGTATATCAAATAATTCATATCTGTGCTAGAAAGATTTGTGTCAATAAACAATGAGGTCTAAAGGTAGAGAACCATCATCCTAAAGGTTTATAAACTTAAATGTTATCTTGAGTATTGAATTGAACCACTCTAAAAGTCATCAAGTTTATTGCTATCTATTCTGTTAGGTAATCTTTGTATTTTTTTCAAATTGAAGCTTCAGGAAATTCTATGTGCTTTAATGGCATTTCCTACATTGTACTTCTTTTCTCTTTTTTTCTGAGTTTCTGGAATTTACATGAACTATTTCTACGTTCTGTCATGACTTGTCTGTCTTCTTCCCACACCTGTCATTGTCTGCTGAGGTGAGTGATGACTTTGTCTTCTCCATTACCTTCTAGAAACCTTCAGGTGCTGCTGGAATAACTTAGCGGTTCTGTGTCAGTCTGAACAGCTTCTGTTCTGCATTCAGCAGCTTACCTCCTGATTTTCCCTTGAACCAACCATTCCCATTTCCATGTTCTCTGTATGAAGCCTGTCCTGTCTATAAAGGCATTACTTATCCCATGAAAATGGCTCGGCTCTTAATAATTTAAAACTGTCTTCTTTTCATCTAAAATTGAAACTATGAGACTGAGGGAAAGTAATAAGTTCCTCTTGAAAAACAATATTTTATCTTTAATTTTCATGAAAAAGGGAAGGAGAGAAAGAGGGAATATTCAGGTCAGAGAAATTCATTTTATGTTTAAATATAGCAACAAATGAACAAGAATGCAGATTATATATATTCAGAAATATACATCTCTCTATATATCTATTATCTTCTTCAATTACAAATTTATGTGACACCAGTACACTTTTCTTCTTCAGAAATGTTCTCAACTCTTCCTTCTTCTAATGATTATTTTTCCTGTTTCTAAGATAATATTTTCTCTTTTCTGATGTTTTTATTTTATTTTATCATAAAACAAATTGAATAATACCTAATTCTCCCAAGTCATCAACAAAGTAGCTAAGCAGAATTTTCAAACAAAAATACAAGAGCAGATAAGACAGAATTGAGAATGTTTTATTTTTATCTGGTATAATTTCATATCTTGCTACAATAGGCATAAGCAATAATAAAAGTTTACAAATAATATTTTTAAATAACCTTCAAAATCGTAACACAAGTATAAAAATGTCTAACATACATTAATGGAAAAATATGGAAGAACTAGCAACTTTCTAATGATTTGATCCTATTTAGTAGATTAAAGTATCAAAGCAGTATAAATCTGCATTTAAATGATTTTCTCTGTGTAATATAACACTGTGGAAAATTTTTACATGTAATTAAAATGTATAACCTTATGAATAGTTTAACACATAGATAGACAGAATGCGTAATTTTATGAAGGGATGTGAAAGAAATAAATGTTGGATCCGATTAAGAAAAAAGTATTCTATAAAAAACACCAATGTCATGTTTATACCAAAACTTTCTGAAAAGTTGCACTGATCTATAAATAGCATGATCTGCAGATGAACAAACATGGTCTGCATTTTGAGGTGCTCATAATCATCTACAGAAATGCTTTTATATTAATTCTTCCAGATCTTCCCTCAACTCCATGGATTCATGTGAACTGAATGTTTTTGGCATGAGGGTAAATTGCCTTTGTTAATTATGCTTGGCATAGAAACTAAAAGAAGAATAAATTCTCTGGTAAGAAAAATATAAAAATGTTTCTCCAGGAGACCATTAGCAACCTGAAGTGTAGACCATGTCTTCTAAATTTTATATACCTTCTAGTGTGTAGAATGATCATAAGTACTTGATCTTAGTAATAGATAACATTTATCACCCATGTCTTCAATATACATTTCAGACTCTTGAAAGATATCTCCAAGGTTTTTACTAATACTTCCCACGTGATGTTGAGTAAATGAAGCTTTGTTTTATCTAACAGCATGTCACACAAGTAAATAGTAGAACTGAGATCTGAAGTGCATTTTTCTCATTCAAGTGTCTTTAATTCTCAGCAGGCCAAGCTCTGGTCATGCTGGTCCCTTGTTCTGCATAGTCGACGCAGATTCACCTTAATTCCTGTCCCTTCAACCCAGATTGGTTCCTGAATTTGAATTGACTCCTTGGTCAGGTTGACTCTTCAAAGTCTTGTAATATTTCAGACTTTCTGACCCCTTGACATTTGTCCCAAGTGTTGTACCCTTCCTTAAAAGATAAAGAGCAATTATGCATGTTCTTATTTACAGGTGGAAAATAAAACAATTGAGGTAATTGAAAAAAGAGTAGAAAAGTGCTTACCAGAGGCTGGAGGAAGAGAGAATAGGGAAATGAAGATGAGATAGTACAAGACCTCAGTCAGTCCAGAGGAATGCTCTATTTTGTTTTGTTTTGTTTTGAGGTCTGCTGTACAGTGTAGTGAATATCACTAGGAGTTGAATACCGTATATTTCAGTGCTGCTGGTAAAGTAGATCTTAAACATTCTCATAACAGAAGGTTTCAAATGACTGAGGTGATGGACATCTCTAATGTGTGATCGAACCCCATGACCAAATAGGCTTGCCTGACTTGATTGGGTCTCCTCATACTGTATTCAAAATCATGACATCACTTTGCATACCTATCATTTGTCAGTACATAATTTTTAAAAAAGATAAAGAGACCTAAGAATGAAGACTGTGGAACTAAGAATGCAAATATACAAAGAATGTGACAGCCCAGAGGCTTGAGTCTTTGACTCCAAGTCCTCTCAGAGATGGCAGTGCACTGGTTGTCCTTCAAGTCTGGTCTAAGAAGGGCTGCGTTTCCCTGTGAAGCCTACCCTGTAAGCCTTAGTAAGTGTCAGTCATTGGGTCTGAAAAATTACATTTAGGTTTTTAACTTGGAGTCAGATTCCCCAGTTCACTTGTGATACCCATCTCACTAATTGTGAGAATCACTGTCAGTACACAGAAGAATGTGATTTGCATTTGACTTTAAAAGCTTCTCCAAATAAAATTTTAGACAGGTGGGTCAACTCTCCATCATTACAAACAAACAAAGAAACAAAAATGGTAAGTAAATAAGGAGCTAAAAATATCAACCCAGTCACATAAATAGTCACATAAATTAATGTTCTTCAATGCACAGGTCACTCAATGCTTTGTAACATCTGAGACTCTCCATGTTTACCACTCATTACCTCCCAATCTTTGGGAAAAGGATTGTAGCAAGAGGAGAAAAAGATAAGTGAGGAGAGGCAAAAGTGGATCAGAAAGACTGCTAAGTGGTAATAATAACTTTGTGTAATAAATTATTTCAAAATTATTTTAGGAGAGGACAGAAAAAGGCAAGACATACAATATTATGTAACTTTATTCCAACGATAAATGGTAGAAAGTTTGAAAATTCTTCTCTACTGATAAATATAAATCCTAAATGTGTGGTCCTAAGTGCAAGAAAGGAATTTTAGGAATGTTTCCTTCCCTTTGAAAGTAATGTGATGAGGTCCAAGGAAAATTTATGAGACACAGGTTGTGATCTCTTATGCTGAGTTTCTTGGCCATTATATAGTTGAAGACATAATGATTTTATAGAATGAGAATAGTTGTAAATGTTTACTATATATACATATATGCATTATAGATGCATGTGTATATCCTGACTCCAATACCTGTACCAATGCAGAGACTGAGACAGGGAACATGAAAGCTTCTGGCTCCTGCTGGATGGAGGTGGACTCTAAAAGAGCCAACTAGGCTGCCAGGGCATCAGCTGAGGTGGGCCAATGCAAATTTGAATGATAAACTCTGTTTTGAGGGAATGGGGGCATAGAAATAGCCTGCAACTAGCCAAGGCAATTTAATCCCACTTTGGAGGACACTGCCACCTGCATCAGACTGTTACCTAGGTGAGTGACTCAGGATTTGGGAAGCTGCTTGTCTTCCCTGGGGAATCTCTACTGACAGATGTTACTAAGTTACAGGGAAGAGGCAACCAGAAATGAAATGAGCCTGAGGGATTTTTTTCCAAAATAACATTTCCACAGAAAATCGAGTTCAAATATGTATTTTTTTTTACATTTGTATTCATCAAAACAAAACTTCTGGCCTCATACTGATTCAACCATTAATATACACATTAACTTACTGAAAAGCAGGTTAATGAGATCGTTTGCAAGGTTTTAAAAGTTTACAGTATATCTGGCATTTAGTTTGACAGTCAATTTCTTCATGCTATGCTAAGTGAATCTTCAGGAAATGGTCTGAAAAGCTACAATTTTAAAAAATTTAATCTTAGATCAGCATTACAAATAACTACAAGAAATGAACACTGATATTTCAGATTTATTATATTTATACCCTATAGCATCCCTTGCTCAGAGTCTCAAACTTCTTTCCAGCTCTACAGAAAAGGACATCTGACTATTCACAGCTATTCCATAAGTGTATCTCCAAACCTTGCATGTATCATAATTTAATCATTCCTCTCTTTTGTGTTGCTGTGGTGTTTTGTATTATGCAAAGTTAGTATATCTGACACATGATGTAAAAAATATGAAGCAAGATATGTGAACTAGTCAGTGTTCATTTGTTTTTGAACAATTTACCTTTTCAATGTATATAGAGTGACGTTTAAAATGTAAGATAGAGAAATGACAGATGCAAGTGTATGATATTATATTAATTAAAACAGCAGAGCGTATGTACTTGAAAATTCTACCAACCAATCTAAACCTGAGTAAAATAGGTATAACAGACACATGAAATGAAATTTCAAATTGTTAAATTTTAGAAATTTAAACACAAAATAGCTGAAATAATACAAACATAGTTCTCTAAATTTTCTCAGCTTTACTCCAAAAATAACATAAAAGAATGAGAAATGACATGAATAAAAATACTTTGGTGTGTCTAAGAACTGGTAAAGTAAATTTAAAGGTAGAGTGAGAAATACTTATTAGGAGCACACATACTATGTGCTTAGTATTTAAAGAATTTTTGCAAATCAATAAAAATTGACTATCTCAATGACAAAATACATAAGCTATGTGAATAACCTATTTCAAAGGAAGAATATATGAAAACAATTTCAAATTTATTTGTTCAAAGAAAATAAACACTAAAGGAAAACAATTCTTCTTATTTTTAAAATGTTAGGTATTAAAACAAACAAAACTTCAATATGCAATACTGGGTATTGTTCAGATAAAGGTCCATATTCACATACTGGCATTTAAATATATGTATCAATAATAACAGACAGAAAAGTCGGTTCATGCACGATTTTAAGAGAATAATGTAAAAATATAAGTAAAATGTCAGCAACAGTTTAATGCTGATAATCTTGATGGTACTCATTGTAGCAAAAAATCATATCATGAGTCAGTTTGGGGTGATTTGTCAAATGAACTGGTATTTCAGCATGAGAATTTTAAAATGATATAGCAGATTCTTATTTTGTCTGGAAATTTTAAATTTATTTTCTATGTATTTTGTGTCAAAACACATTACAATAAAGTATGAATTTTTTCTACAAATATAGTACACCACAAATATTGTTATCAGCACTTTGATGATTAGTAGTCTAGGCTGATTTTGAATTTTGAATTTCATATATTAGTTTTTCAACAACATATTTTCTTTTTCATACAAAGAAATATTTAGTTCCAAGCAACAAAAAAGGCACCTAGTGTGGATTATTCTTATTAAAAAGAGGATTGAATAAATAGGAGATGAGTTGTGGTGTAAAATCAAATGATGCTGGAGAAATAATTTTCCAGATTATGTAATGGAGAAATACTATTCTTTTGTTTTAATTTATGAACTGTAGGCATTTGGTTACTGTTAAATAACTTGGGAATTGGGTAATAATCAAAAATTTGCTGCACTGATTACAATCAATGCATGTACACAGTTGAAAGTATGTCTGCTAGCATTTAACTGTAAAGTGCAGAAAATGAGTCTACCACAAATACTGACCATCTAGCTAGTGTAAGTTTTCTGTCATTGATAATTATGGAGATTAACTGCCTCCAACAGCCAATTGTCAATTGTGACACTGACTTTGAGTGTGCAAATGGGAGGAGAAAATGAAGAAGTGCTTGTCTAAACAAATAATGATTTTATATAAGATCGCTGAATTTGTTGAAATAAACCAGGTAAGATTTCAATGTGATAGGAAATTATAATTTTGATTTTAACCTAATTTAGATTTGAATATTACCATATTTATGATTAATTTATGTAATCATATTTATATAATTAATGATAATTTATAAGTATTTCTTTAAATTCTAATTTACTTGACTGGTGATATTTTAAATAGTTGACACTACCTGTTGCCATCATCATAGGAATTGACTTTTTTCGCTATGCAAACTGCCTTAGTCAAAGATCTCTCAAAATCTCATGAATACTTTTTTTTAAATTTATTTATTTATTTTTTTAATTTTAGATCATTGTACACAAATGAAGTACAATTATCATTTTTCTGGTTGTACACAAAGTAGAATCATACAATTTGCATATTTATACATATACATAGGGTATAGGTGTTTGTCTCATTCTATTATGAATACTCTTGAATAATTATAGATCAATATTTCCTCAACTCTGTGATGAGGCTATATAAAGTTATTGGCATGATTTTGTTTATAATTAATACTCAACATAATAGAATTTATTTAAATTCTTCTATTTTCCTAGTGTATTTGAAATTAAACTTCTTTTTCATAACATTTCATATTATTTGGCAAATATACTAAAGGCTTTGTGTTACATGTTCTTTTATATGATGGATGAAAATGTGCTCAGCTTACTAGCTGCTGTTTTTCATATCTTTAAATACAGGGCTAGAGTCAGGACGTCTTATTCCTTCCTTTGAGTCATTATGCAATTTTTTTTTATTAAGTTGGCTTTCTAATTTGTCTTCTTCCCATTTGTTGCAAATGAGTAATGATGTGATTAAAAGATAGGTGGCAAGGACTAAAGAAAAAAAAATGCAGGTTTTTACAGCCAGCAGATCTTTTTATGCTTTTCTGAGGAATGTTGTTCTAAACATTATGTTCCTTTTAGAGCTAAATGATGGAGCAATAGAAAACTCAAATTCCTATGAATTCTTGCTGGCATTAGAAAAAAATTCAGACTAGGGAGAATTAAAGAGAAAGAAGATATAACCTTCATCTTTGAAACAAGAAATTGATGCCCAGGAAAACCTGGAATTGATAATCTGATCTGCACAGGATGTATGGTCAATGTATTTGTCGTAGACCCATTTAGGATATTTAGAACCAAATAAAAAGTATCAGTTGGAGCAGTAGTGGGAATAAAAAGAGATAGACAATGCGTAACAACATTTTGTAAGAATTTAAGCTTCTGGAATGACTTCAAAGAAAGCAAAATTAGCAAACTATTATAGTAATTAGGCTGAATTTAGACAAAAGTTCTATACATGGCAAGGTCTGCATCTTAGTAAAATGAATATTAGTAAGATATTACATTTCCTATTATTTTGTTACCAAGTTGCTATTGTGATTTTCCCTCATTTTGGAAAAGCACTGAAAGTAGAACATCTGCTTTTGATTAAATTGGTGTACCAGTATTTCTGTACAAATCCCAATCATAATTAAAGGTTGCTATTCCTATCTTCTCAAAAGATGTTTTGGAAATTACATCTCATTTAGAAAAATTACTTTCTTTCTTATCTAATAGTTATATTTCTTTTTATTTCTCAAAAATAAAATAAAATCACCCATTATGCAAAGGTTAAAGCAATTGCTTTGCATATTCTTTAGTTCATAACAGATATACATAATTCGTGACATGTTTCTTGGTGACTTTAGCTAATAAATGAGTATCCTAGACAGCTTTCATGTGTTTTTCTTTCTTAAAGTTTGCCAGAATTGCAACATTGTCCACTTAGTTCTTTGATTTATGTTTGATGATGCAAAGAAATACTCACTGTTTTCAAAGCAGATTTAAAGCTTCATCTCTTTGTTGTTGATAGAATCTTCAATTGTAAGTATAGTTGCAGCTGAACCACTTTATATAAAGGAGATGAGGAGGTTACCATGGAACCATGGAACCATGTGCCCCATCCACATCCTACATCATCAAACTGCTTCCTAATAGAGAATGGAATGGAGGGCATTGTGGAGGCACAACTGAGGTATCAGCTAGTAAATGACATCCAGAGGAAATTGGTTCTTTCTACATTGAATGTGTACCTTCATCCAATGCCGTTATGTGAATAGCATGTCCCCAAAAGGGGACATGAGTCTAGGAAAACAAAGGTGTAAATAGGACTGACCACATCACCAGCACTTCCAGGGATCTGCTTGAGGAATTTGTGCCTCTCATCCTTAGTTTCCATTTGGGGAGTGCTTCCACCGGGTAGGATATAGCTGGAGTCCCACTCGACCTTAACATGCAGCCACCCTTAGCCATTGGGGGTCTCCTTCTGTTAACAGATCAGCAAGAGCAGCCCGGAGTTAATGTCCTGGTGCAGGCAACTGACCCTGAGCACTGTGAAGGAGCACAGCCGCTGGTGCATATGTATCTAGGTTGTCAGTTTCTCTTTGAGCTCTTTGTCTTCAGTTATAACTCTAAATAGGCAATTAAGTCAACAATAATAGATTAATGAAGGCTTGTTAACTAGTGGATGATTCTTATGAAGGTCAGGGTCAACCTACTAGTTAAACCACCTAGATAAGCAGTAGCATTAAGCTTTTTGAAATGGAATCTAGATTTTGAAAGGGAATCTAGATTTTTACAGGAAATTTAAAATAAGTGGCAAAGGATGGAGGGAATGAGAGGTAGAATGGACCTCAAGAGCTTGCAGCAACAAGTAGATCAGATTCTACCTCATCAGATACATTTTCTGAGACCTGATGAGAAACCAGAATCCTGGAAAAGTATTGTCAGGGTGGGAAGTTGTGACTGCTTTGGTTGATCCATTCAGAACCTTTACACAAGCTGGTTCTTCTATCTCTCAGCTTTCGTGGGTGCTGCCCAATACCATTCACCCATTCTCCAGAGAACTGTCCCAGTCAGAGGCTCTCTCCCACCTCTGGGATCAGATTTAAATCAGAGACTGAACAAAAGCAATGCATAAATGCTTCAAGGAGGGCTATCCTTGCAATTTGGTCCCCAGAGCTTTCCTATGTGATAAGACTAAAGGTACCCTCCAGCAGAGACTTCATTTGTACTTCACTCTCGACTCCTTCCCTGTTTCACTTCCCCAGTTCCCTTTCTCTTGAGATCACATTCCTGATGAAACCCTCAAATTAGACTATTCATTTCATTCTCCATTTAAAAAAATCCCACCTAAATGATTGCATGCTTTGCCATAAGTAGTTTCCTCTGTCTGAGGAATATGCACTTCTCCTATATACCCAATAAATTCCAGGCTGTGCCTGAAACAAGTTAAACTGCCTTCCCTTCAGGGAGGATTTCCTAGATATTCAGTTTGGGGTCCATTTCTTCTTTAGCCTTTTATATTGCTCTCCCTATTAGCACTGTCCCTTTTTGTCATAATTGTTAGGTTTTTTTTCTCTTACACTAGAACAAGTGTTAACTAACTTACCTACCTCCTCCCATCCTTTCTCCTTCCTTCTCTCCTTTCCTTCCTTCCTCTTTCTCCCTCTTTAACAAATATGCAATGCCATTCATAAAACACTGCTAAAATTCTGAGCAGTGGAAAATTTTAAATTTCAGTTATATAGAAGTTTCCAAACTGAAATTTGTTTTAAACTGCTTGAATTATAAAAACCGAATAATTTTTTTCTTTATAAAACATCTGTTTAGCCAAAACTCCCCAAAAGATTCCTCATCCATTTTTTTCTTTTGAAGTTGTATTTTGTCTTGTACTTAGTTAAGTTTGATTTTTTTTTCTTTTTCATTGGAGAAGGAAATTGAATAATGGGTATATTTTTAAACAGGTTATCTTTTAAATATTTACCTGTAAATAAATGTTTTTTCTTAATGACAGATTGGTTAAAAAAAAAAAGTGGAATTGTTTTTTCTCCAAATTTAAACTGACAACTGTGTTTTAATCCACATATATGTCATAGAACACACTGGATATGAAAATGTAAGTAATCTAGAAAATACTTATTACTATGTACAACTCTCTTTAATCAATTATTATCTTGCTCTAACACTCATGATATGTCTCAATGGAAAAAAAATAAACTGGGGACGTACAAACATCATAATTTTTAAATGTCTGATCAAATAACAAAATATATAAGGAAATTTAAAGTATGTAGATAATTATTCAATGGAAAGCAGTAACTAAAATAATAACAATAATGACAATATTAATCTCAATATACTAATGATGTTTAGACATCAGTGTTACCACTGGCTTATATAACTGTATCTGAAATGTCCTCCAAAGGCTCAGACATTGAAGTCTTTGTTCCTCATGCTGCAGTGTTCAGAGATGGCTTTTTGGGAAGTGATCAGATCATGAGTGCTCTGACCTCATCAGTGGTTTAATCCATTGGTGGATTAATAATTGGATGGCATTGTTGGTGGCAGAAACTGTAGGAGGTGAGACCTAGTTGAAGCAGTGGGCTCTTAGGGTGTACTTTTGGGGTCTATATCTTGTCTCTGGCTACTTTCTTCCTCTCTCTTCCTCTGCATCTTGACTGTCATGAGCTAAGTTTTGATCTACCATCCCCTTCCACCATAATGTTCTGCTTTACCTCAGGTCCAAAGCAATGGAACCAGGTGACCATGAAATGAAACCTCTGAAACTGGGAGCCAAAATAAATGTTTCCTACTCTAAGTTGATTTTCTCAGGTATTTTGACCCAGTGATGAAAGTCAATGAATGCATAAACCTATGTTAAAATAACTCACATAATTAAAATATTATGACTGTTTCTCCAGTGAATAAATCTATATCCACATAGTGATATATTTTTTAAATTATAGTAAAAAATTAAAATTCTTAGGATTTGGTAAGACGTGCAACATTTTCCATTACTTTTTGCCTTAGTGTCACAAAAATATCACATTAATCATATATATAATTTAAATGGAGTTTATAAAAGTCTGTGTGCTTTTCTTCTGGTAATTTTTTAACCTACTTAGAATTATCATCCTTTGTAAAGTATGCATATTTTATTTGCCCAAACATCCCCATCTACATTCTCAAAGAGAGGGGAAATCAGTACAAAAAATTGTTATAATTTCAATGCATATACTTTATTTGGCAGTGGGTGAATTTTCTTAATATATGAAGGGCATTTAGTTGAATATTTTCCTGAATGAACACCATAAATAAATTAGGAGGAGTTGCTTGCATGGACCATGCAAATTGTGATCTAAAACTGTGGGCAATGACAGAATAACAGATTTCTCTCTCAGTCATGTGTTGCTACTTTAAATTTACCTTTGTCTGAGGTTGAATACTCATGTTCAAGGATTTACATGTTATATGAAGTATAATGTACCCTCTGGACAGGGAAAAGTTTAAAATGTGTCTTTTAGAAGGGAAACAATAGAGAAATTTTGCAGAGCTAATTGTTAAAATTTGTTACATTGTAAAATGCAAACATGATTTGAACAAACAAATTTTGTTCTAGGAATTGCCATAAAGTGTGTACAGAAGACAGTATGTAAAAGTTTATTAATTGCACCAAGATTAATAATAAACAATAAGACATTCAAGTTACACCAATAAAAGATTTATTAAATAATTTTATTATGTGCATAATTCATAATGTATACAGCTACTGTAATATTGAAGTTCATATCACTCATATATATTAACATACTTAAATATGTGTGTATACATATATCTGAATATATGTATATAAATATATTTATATATTTTTACCTGTATAAACAATATTTCCAAGGTATAATTTATATAAATGAAGCTGCAGATCACTAGGAATTATATAACATTCTTTCATAATTTGTTAATGTAATAATTCAAAAGTTTATTTATTGTTAATAGAAAGGATTAATTTTATAATTATTAAAAAACACTAAAACATTTTGTAACTTTGATCTAACAGTCCCTCTTTTAAATATCCATTATGATGAGAAAATAGCCAGAGAATTACTTGAAAGATCTTTGTTGAAAGATGCTTTTTGCATTGTTATATCTGATTGTAAAAAATAGGATCCAACGAACAAGCTTAATTAAAGGAAAATAGTTAATAAATTATGGATCATTCAAGCAATTTAATATTTAAACCATTGTAAATACCCTTGAATGTAATTGGTAGAAAATGCTCACAATATCATTCTAAGTGAACAAAGAAAGAGTAAAAGCAACAGAAATCATATTACGATTCTGTTTTTTTAAATACTGCATGGATAGGCATATTAAAAATTAAGACCTTAGAATAAAAATTGACTTAGTGGGAAATTCTTCAAGAGATAAACAGCTTGATAGAAAGCAGAAATGAGAAGGAAGATGGAACTCAATTTCACCAGGTTTGTGCAGGTCAGAGCCATCCGCCTGGAGCTTGAATATTGCACAGCTATGGAGATGTTAAGTAGTAAACTCTCAGGAGAAGGACTAGTATGCTTAGGGTCAGTGGCATAATTAGTGTCTTCACTTTCCAAGGCCTCATTTAACCATGAGGTCTCCTGAGCACTTATCTTCCCATGATCCTGAAAAAAATCTTCAGCAGAACTACCACTTCAATGATATACTTGATATGACAAAATTCCAAGTGGGCTGGGAATACTTTCTAAGCTGCATTGTGCATGTGTGGTGAGGGTGGGAGTGGTGGGGTAATCAGATTCCCTATATAGGTGCTGGACAGTGAGGTATCCATGTGGAAATTAAAGAAAGGAGAGGGTGAAACTCAGTAGTTGTAAAATTTAAGGGCAGGTGCTGAATTTTCTCTACCTGTGATTGAGGGATTTGAGACCATTGTATTAAGTCTTCAAGGGAATGGAGAAATCCCAAAGCAACATTTGAGCAGAGAGAAAATAAACATAGTGTGTATATTCTTCACATTCTGCCATCCAGTGTTATAGTGATGTATGAAGTTGTAAAAGGGACTTTTGCTTTGAGTCAGGTAGGCTAATGCTGCACATACTCACTGGATTGAACCTTATCCAGTGATCTATTAGGAACAGCAAGCATGGGGATTTACTCATATTTTATAAAATGTCAGTGTTTTCAGATGTTAGGAACCATCAGTGTTTACCTATTATATATCTGCTAGCACTACCATAATAAAACACCATGGATGGGGCAGCCACTTAAACTGAAGAATTTTGTTTTTCTCATGATTCTGGATGCTAGAAATCCAAATTAAAGGTGCTGGCACAGTTTCTTTTTCTTGAGGCCTGTGTCCTGGGCCTGAAGATGGCCTCCTCCTCTCTGTGTCTCTTGTGTTTGTTCTCTGTGTCTGTGAGCATCCCCAGTGTCTCTTCCTTTCCTTCTAAAGACACTGGTCACATTGGATCATGGCCTCATCCTGATAGACTAATAGAGTCTTAACTAAGGGCCCTATCTCCAAAAAGCCACATTCAAAGGCACTGGGACTTAAGGTTTCAACATCTGAATTTTGTGGAGACATAATTTAATTCAAAACATCTATAAAAATGTTGAAATTTGTAATTTCATTTAGGAAGACCAGAATAATAAAGATGATGCCAGTGAACTGGCATCAAAATGAATAGTGGAAGTTTGCAAGGTTTGCAAGTTTGGAGTGTTTCCTTTATTTGGATTAATTTATAACTCCAATAATCCTTTATATCCAAAATTCTGTTAACTGAATTTCCATTTATAAGTATGCATTATTCAATCATTTTTCATTTATAAATATGTATACCAAAAATTAACTTTAATATATATAATTTTTATAAATTAAATGGAAAAAATACCAAACTCTATTTTCTAAAAAATTAAGATAGTACAAAATAAAAGCTAATAAGGAAGTGTGCACATGATATTGTGCTGGAGCAATTTTGTGAGTAGGTTGAGCATGCTTTCAGTCAATCTTCAACAGAAAAATGCATTGATAACCTGGCAAGAATAAAGAGGTAAATACTCAAAAAATGACATTATCACCTGGTTAAACAGGCAAAGTCAGGGATGTTAGTGGCATAAACTAATATAAGCAAAGATTCTTTGAATAGGAATCTTTCCAAACAAGACTTCAAAGCATAAGTAGGAATTAGGCTAATTGAACAGAGTGAAGAACTTTCCTAAGATGATAAAATGATTATTATGTTGCAATTGACAAAGCAAATTTCCCTTTCAATCAAATTATTCCTTCCATAGCAAGGAAAAATGTTTCTTTTCATTCATTTGATCTGGGTGAAATAGAAGTAGAAGGATCAAAAAAAAAAAAAAGGCAAATAAACTATGGTTTGAAGTCCACATTGTTTTAGCTATGGTTTAACTAGCTTGAGTCTAATTTTCTTGTGTGCTTTTAACAATATGTTCCTTAAATAAATGAAGAGAAATATAGAACAATATATCATTGTCTGATTTGTATTTATTTGTATTCTGCACTTTTACTGATTTTGTGTATCAATTAACAGCTTTTTGGTGAATATTTTGAAATTTTCTACATCTAAGTTTATAACATCTTCAAATAATTCTTTCTTTCCTTCCTTCCTTCCTTCCTTCCTTCCTTCCTTCCTTCCTTCCTTCCTTC
>JAJEJO010003163.1:231026-254215 GCA_020662805.1 Glaucomys volans
CTTCCTTCCTTCTCTTCTTATTTGGAAGACTTTATTTTTCTTGGCTAATTACACTGGGTCAGACATCCAGTACTACATTGAACAGAGGTACTGAGAGCAGGCATCCTTGCCTAGTTCCATATCTTTGAGGACAAGCTTTCAAGTTTTCACACTTGCATGTGAGCTTTCTCATGTGGCCCTTACTGTGTTGAGGTACATTTCTTCTCCACCTTATTTGTTAAGAATTTTTATCATGAAAGGATATTTGATGTTGTTGAATGCTTCCTCTGCATCAACTGCAATAATCATATATTTTTGTCTTCATTATGTTAATGTGGTATATCATATTTATAGATTTGACAATGTTGAGTGATACTTCATTCCTGGGATAAATTCTACTTAATCATTTTGAATGATCTGTTTAATATGCTGCTGAATGTTAGTAATCAACTGGGGTTTCATGTCTGTGTTCAGTAGAGATATCCACCTCGTTTCCACTTAGTGTTCTTCTCTGGCTTCAGAGAACAGGGTAATGTTGGCAGCGAGATTTCTATACACTAAGAATATGCTATCTGAAAAAGAAACAAAGAAGCACATTTGAAATAATGTGATTATTAAAAAAATACTTAGCAAATTTAATCAAGGAATCAATATACTAAATATTATTAAACAAGAAATAAATATTAGAGGACACAAAGACATGGAAAAATATGTTTATGGATTGGGACAATTAATGTTAAAATGTTCATACTATCCAAAGCAATATACGGATTCAATGTAATCCCTGTAATTCCAATATCATTCTCCACAAAAAGAGAAAAAAATCCTACTATTTGTATGGAACTACAAAAGACTCAGTAGCAAAAGCAATCTTGAGCATAAAAACATCAGATTTCCTGCTTCCAAAATACATTACAGACATTTAATTGTAATTAAAGTATCCTGGAGAGAGACAGAGGAGGTGGGGGATGGAAGGAAGGAAGGCAGGGAGGGAGGGAGGAAAGGAGGAAGGGAGGGAGGGAGGAAAGAAGGAAGAGAAAAAGAAAGAAAACAGCATGAATATGGAACAAAATTAAAAAAAAAAACAGAAAATAATCCATGTATACAGCCAACTGATTTTCAACAAAGATGTCAAGAATACACAAGGATGTTGGTAAAATTGAATATCTACATGCAGAGGAGTAAGATAGGATCACTTTCTCACACAATATAAAAAAAACAGATTAGTCTTAAGCATAAGACTGGAAACTATAAAACTACTAGAAAACAGAAAAAAAAAATAGAAAAAATGATGGGAAAACTCCATAATATTTGTCTTGTGTGGAATAGTATTTCTTGTCCAGGGCTCCAAAAACAGCCAAGTAATCAAAAACAGACAAACAAGATTGCATCACACTAAAAAGTTTCTGCATAGCAAACAACAGAGTGAGAGGCAACTCCCAATTTGGGAAAAAATAGTTGTAATCCATACATTTGATAAGGGACTAATATTTAAAATATAAAAAACACAAATGACTCACTAGACAGAAAATAAACTACCTCATTAAAAGACAGGCAAAGGAACTGAATAAACGTTTCTTAATAAAAAGGCTTATGGATGACCAATAGATATGGAAATAAAAACCCATACAATGCCACTAATCATTAGGGAACTGCACATGAAAACCACTATGAGATATCATCTCAAATTTATTACAACAGCAATTTTTAAAACTATAAGAAGGAAAAAATGTTTGCAAGGATGTGGGGTCTGGTACTGTTAAAGGGTATTTGAATTGGTGCAGTATTTAGGAAAACACTGTCTAAGTCCCTCAAAAAGCCTAAAAACAGGTGGGAGTGCAAGTTGGTACAGCCACTCTGGAAAGCAGTGTGGAGATTCCTTAGAAAACTTGGAATGGATCCACCATTTGACCCTGCTATCCCACTCCTTGGCTTATACCCAAAGGACTTAAAATCAGATTGCCTCAGTGATGCAGCCACATCAATGTTCATAGCTGCTCAATTCACAATAGCTAGATTATGGAATCAACCTAGATGCCCTTCAGTAGATGAATGGATAAAGAAACTGTGGTATATATACACAATGGAATATTACTCAGCCATAAAGAAGAATAAAATTATGACATTTGTAGGTAAATGGATGATGTTGGAAACTGTTATGCTAAGTGAGATCAGCCAATCCCATAAATCCAAAAGCCGAATGGTCTCTCTGATAAATGAATGATGATGCATAATGTGGGGGGGAAAGATGGCAAGAATGGAGGAAAGATAGCTAGCATAGAGGGAAGGGAGGGGTGGGGGCGGGTGGGGGGAAAAGTTAATAACAGAGTGTGTGACAGATACCATTGCCCTGTGTAAATGCATGAACGCACAGATGGTGTGACTCTACTTTGTGTACAACCAGTGAAACAATAGCTGTACTCCATTTGTGTTCAAAAAAAAAAAAAAAAGCCTAAAAACAATATTACCAGATGATCCAGCAATTTCATTTCTCGATAGATACCCAAAGGTATTAAAATCAGTCTATGGAAAAGAACTGGACTGCCATGTTCACTGTAGAATTATTCACAGTAGCCAAGATGAAGAACTTATGAATCCATGAAGGAATGAATCAATAAATAAATGGTGGTCTATGTGAACAATCAATTATTGAATAGTCTTAAAAAAGAAGGAAATTCATTTGCAACAACATAGATGAAGCTGAAGGATGAAAGATGTTATGCTGGGTAAAATAAACCATAAACCATCACAGAGAGATTATACCTCATTATCCCAATTGTATTCAGAAGCTCAAAAAATAAAAAAACATATTAAACCAATATAGCAGAAAGGAGAATGGTGGTTTCCTGAAGCTGAGTGGATAGTGGCAAAAGGAGAGATGTTGACCAAAAGGGTTCAAAGTTGCAGTTACATGGGAGAAGTAAGTTGCAGTGCCCTATTGCAAAGCATGGTGACCATAATTAATAATAAAGTGGCTTATATTTCAAAATGACTCACCACAAATAATAAGTACTTGAAATGGTAGATGTGTGTCTTAGCTTGATTTGTCTTTCTATGCTTAACATTACATTTGGCATGCAAACACTGTGTACAAAACTAGAGATTGTCAATTAAATTTTTTAATGTAAATTGTGTCAATCCTTGATGTTTCTACAGTGTTACATACCACAAAATTTTTAATATAAAAGGAACTAAAAGATCTAAATTTAAAATGAAGTGTTACACATGCACTGAACATTATCTGACAGGTTCTTGGTTTGGTAGTAGATAATTAATAGAAAATGTCTGACATGTGTCAAGGTTGTGAGTATACTCAAGACAGTGCTTCAGTTTCGAATGTCATGAATGATTAATGTATAAAGTTTTGAATGGGGGTAACTAAGCTATTTCATTGGACACCTTGACCTTCAGGTATTTTACAAAAGGTCATTGAGCTGTGGCAGAGGGACAAGGTGGTTGCAGTTAGAGTGAATGCTTCATTCAAGTGGAATATGGACTCATTGTTTTAGGTTACCCCTCTAAAGGTGTAAGCAACTCCCTTTTCCCCACTTCATTATAAATAAACTTGAAATGGGTTTGATGGCTTTTTAAAATTTTGTAACAATTGGACTGGTTTATAAAATTGACTGAAAGATTCTCTGTAAGTCACCACCCCGAGTCTTTTCAGTCTATATAAACATAAATGAATACTAGACTGGAAAATGGACTTGGATTTGTTCATTTCTCCATTGTATATCAAGAAGTAGCCTTTGGCACAAAAATGATGCTGTCCTTTTTGCATCATTATTCTTTGGGGCATATCTGATGGCTGCTTCATATGCTCATTGACAGACTTTGGTGCCCCACCCAAGGCACAAAATAACTATCTGTCTCTCATTTTCAGCCTTTGCCTGCGGTTGAAAATCTCAGAGATTCAATTTGACATCAGATTTTCAGTGTGTGAAGGCAATATGATACCTTGGAACACTAAATACATTTGTAAGCTTTTGAGAATTTTATTAAGATTCCTGCACAGAGAACTAGAATGTGCTAGATTTTTGGTTGTGGGTTTAGGGTCCAGAACTCCATAATAATTTTTTTTTCAAATTTGATTATTCTTTTCCTTTTTGTTGAACAGAATCCTGTCTTGAAAAGAGAATAATGATGGAAATAGCCTCTAGGATTTTATTCAGATCTCCAGAAATATTTTTGAGTTACCTTGTCTGTTTTGCTATGTGAGCCCAGTTTGTCTGAGATTTATGTTTTAAATCATGCCAATTATAACAATAAGCCTTAGAGACCCAGATGAGATGATTCTGTGGACATATTATTGATAGATTTCTAATAGTGGTCCTACTTACATGGGAGATTTACCCATTCTTAAAATAAGATCCCAATGTTTGCTAAGAAACCAGCATCTACAATGTTTTGACTTTGGAAATTGAGTTAACAAAAATTGGCTTATAACAGTATGGATGTAACCATCAACGTGACTCAAATTAGAGACTAAGCACAAATTAAAAAATAATACAGCCAAATGATTGACTTAATACTAGAGTAAAGGAAAGAGGTTCATTTTTTTGGTCCAGACTGTTATAGGCCATTAAGGAGGTTAATGCATAACACCTGGAGTACTTTTTGTCCTGGTTTCCTCTTCTCCCACAATCTGCCACACACTCATTCTCCTAAGCCTCTTGATTTTCAGTTTACTTCTACCATCAATATTCCATTCTGGTATCCCACTCCAAGTGAATATTCTCTTCCCCATCCTCTACTCTCTCTGGTTCTCCAGTTATTTTTCTCATGTCTGAATCTTATTTTGGCTCATTCTCTGATTTGCATGAGGAACAGATGGATATGACAGGTTCTTCTGGGTGGAGGTGGTGAAAATTGACTATTGATCAGGATTTGCTCCAACAATTGTTTTAGAATATTTAGCAAGTTAAGAAGGTTAGTTTCGTAATCTACTATTTTTCCTCATCAGGTAACCTGAATACAAGAATTCCAAAGGAAATGAAAACCATTCTTAGGAGAATACATGTGTGGGTGTATATATGTGTATTTTAGTTTTAACAATGTCACAAATCTCTAAAGTTAAGAAGGGATTTATGGGAAAAATGTGATATTTCAAAGACTAGGAAATATATGCGGGAAAGAAAAATAAAAGATATACTAAAGGAAAAAAATAACAACTACAATGAAAGATGGTCTAATCCTCTAAATATGGGTCTAGAATGAAACAGATATTTAGTTGTAACTCATCAGCTTGGTATTAACAGTGTGTTCAGGAAAGATCCCAGAGAGGTAACTGGAACCACCCACCCAGATACTTATAACAATCTCTGAAAGTTGAAAAATAAGAATTAATAATGGCATCAACTGGGAAACTTCTAGATGGAGCAACTATATAATGTGTTTGCACCAACATAGGACAATTCAAGTAAATAATAAACATTTTTCAGGTTCTATTCAGTACTTTTCAAGGTGACACAGTTGTGTGAAAATGAAAGGAAATAAGAGTGCTACATGTAATGTAGAACATGCCTGGGAAATGTATGAATTTATATATAAAGGTACATTGTAGAAGAAATGTACAAAAAGGAAGTCAAAATTAAATAAAGCATTTAATTAGATTCTGTATCTATATTAAATAGGCATCCATTCAATTTATTGCCCAACCTGGGACAGTTCTTAGAGTGAAAGACAACTATATCAAGAGTTATGTACAAATAAAAAATACAAACTACAAACTAAGGCCAACCTTAGCAAATTTGATGTGTGGTTCCTGTAACAACAGAGTCAGAAACTTGAATTAAATTGTAATTCTCCATGAAGTACCAACGTGCATGATTTGTGTACACAACACATTTTTGGAAGTCAAATAACTAACTGACAACATTGCTCTGTCTTGCCTACACTGAAAGGAGAAAGATGCTAGGAATATGCACTTTGGAGACCACATACCAAGGGAAAGGAAAGGTGGCTATGTGACCAGTTTTTGTACTAAGTGAAGATCTACTATACAGACCAGAGAGAAAATGGAGAGAGAAATTCCAAATATAAGTATTGGGAAAATCATTATAGGTAATATAGACCTCAGAGATTCAAATGCCAGAATAGGAAAGAAAATTACTGGAAGTAAGTGACCCAGATTGTAAGCAATGCAAAGCCATGGAAATTGCCAGGGGATCTTCCTACTATGAAAATAGTCTGCAAAATTCTGAGTGGAATAGAGATCTTCTTCAAGAACCAGTCAGACCTGATCCCTGAATAGAGAGATTCTAGAATTTGAAACTTCAGTTTCATTATAGGTTATTAGAGTAAAAAAATTTGTGACACTATTACATCAAACCAAATATCAATCAAAACATATATTTCAATTCAAAAAGTCAATTAGAAAGTAAGCAACCTTTTTCTAGGAAATAAATGAATTTAGACATAAACTCAGATACACAAAATTATATAAAAGGTTGGACCATTTCCATACATCTGAAAATTAGATAAAATATCTCAGTTATGCCGATTTTTCATACTCAGAGCAATCAGCTGAAACTGCAGGTAATGGTCCATGATGAGATTCATTGGAACTTGATTATCAGTGCTACAGTTATTTTGTTATTAGTTTACATTTTCTTGAAAATTTTGTCCAGAGCTAGTGAAAATATCCAATCCCTAGGGAAAATCTTATGTATGAGGAAGGTAAAATAGTTATCAGCTATGTTAATAACATTGGTTTTGGAGGACTAATAAAATGTGTTATTAAGATCTTGCCAATAGGCTAATACATTCATCAGTGAAAAAACTTCCAGTTGTATCAATTACTTCTGCTAGTGTTTAAAATACCAAGGAGGACATAGGGTGAGACCTGAAGGGTGTCTGTGAGTAGTCAGCTGTTCAACAGGACATTTGTGGAGGTTCAACCAATTAATAGCAACGTAGACTGCTGCTCTAGATTTCTTATCATCCCAAATTATTCATGGATAACTTCCATGAAATAGAAATTTATATTCTTTCCCATTGCCACGTGACTTGCTGATTCTCTATTTCTATAATAAATTGGAAATATAATTCCTTAACAAACTGACACTGATTTTCTTCATGTGACTGGACTTGACCAGAATGATACGAGTAGACCTGAATGATACTATTTACAAAGAGAAGCCTCAAGAACCATTTTCCCTTGCATGTTCTGAGTTGAAGCTGCTCCCTGAGCCCAGTACTAAAAATGAAGCAGAGCCCAAAAGAATTAAGTTACAGGACATTGCAGAACGAGAGAAAAATAATCATATATTGGGGTGAGGCTCAACATAAAATGTAGAGTAAACCATTCAAGTTTGGGGATTTTAAAAAACTGGAATAAATCTAAATAAATTATCTTCAAAAAGTGTTAGAAATAGATAGATCAACGGTAAATTAATGGAAATGAGGTAAATATATCTTATTTTTAAAACTGGTATTCACATAATGTTAAATCAAAGCTTAATAGTGCATAGAGGCATATGAACAAGAATAGTGAATTCTAAAATTTACCAAGTCCTTAGTCATTACTGTCATATATCTAGAAATGTGGGACCCTACCAGATTTTCTCTAGTCTGTTGAATTAAAAACTGGTTCTATTCCACATCATTGCAGGAAAGATGTCAGTGAGGATTTATGTCAGATCAAAGGCAGAGGACATGAGTTCCACTGGCAAGCTTATCTAGTTATAAGAACACTTTCAAGAATAGAACTAGCTTTAAGTCAGCATTTTGAAGATCACTTGTTAATACCCAATAGCCAAAAATCACAGTGATATTAAAAAGTAATCAGTCATGTGTTAAAAAAATTAAAGGAAAATAAGTGCCAGTCCAAATTAGAGGTGTATATCTTTCTTGATGGGAAAATAAAACTGAACCTTCATTGTACAATGTACTATGTTCATCTAATTTCCAATTTGATTAGCCATGAAGAGTGGCACACCATATAATATAGAAATTAGTGACAAGGTATCTGCACTTTTGCTTGGCCTCATTAACATTTAATGTAATTTTTAACCTTTGTACAAAAATAATTGATGACTTTATGGTCATTGTAAGTAAGTGCATGAGAGAGAAGAGAGACTTGTAGTACATGTCCACTGAGGGTTTTGCTATACGAAAATAAAGACTAGGTGGTGAGAGATGTTCAGAGGCAGACTGTCCGTGTAGTGACAATGACACTGTGAGATGATGGGAAGGGGTAGTATCAAACCAGAAACATCTTACCACTAAATCCATTAGTGGCTAAAACCGTCTAATTTTTTAGATGAGTCCATCTATAACTATTGCTTAGTGGAGATATTTATATGAAGCTATTAAGTGAGGCTATGTCCTAGTCAGTAGGGTTGTGACCATAGAATATGCACATCATTATAAATGCAATTTATGTCTTGTAAATACAAAAAACCTAACCAGTTTTTAGAGATTAAATAGATAAGAGATGATAGATAGATAGATAGATAATTTTAAAAAAATATGCTGATGGGAGTTGAAAATGGTATGAGAATAAAAAGATACATGAGTTAATGTTATTAAAATTCTAGATAAAATAGAACCTTGCAATTCAGTAAGCTATGGATATTATGTCAGGAGGCTGAGTAAGTATGTTGTAATACTTTGGTAATCAAGGAAAACATTCTTTGATTAGTGAAAAAGGTCCTATGACTAGGGGCCAAATCATGTGCTTATTGGGTGAAATGATAATCAGTTTCCAGCTCCTCAGGGTTTGAGCATTTGGAGTATAGATGCTGGATATAGCTACAGAAATCACCCACGTGCACGCGCGCGTGCACACACACACACACACACACACACACACATACACACACACAAATGTAATATACAAAAGGTACAGATCATGCTAATACATGTGTGGATAAGAGAAGGTTAAAAGAACAGTTCTTCAATTGCAGTAGAAAAGGGTCCAACATTCACATATTTTTGAAGATAATTTTTACTCACTAATGGGAATTAGACCTAAAAAGTCCACAAACATCCCTCTATCTGGACAATCAAGAAATAACCTATGTGGAAAGTCAAGCAAGCTAAGAACACATTTCTGAATCCAAAATAGTTTCATATTCAGAGTCATATGTAGGAAATGGCCCTTAAGAGTGTCTGTGTTGATGACCTGCAAGACTTGGTCAGAGCAGGGTGACAGAAAAAAATGGTCTAAATTGAGACACTGTGTACGTCCATGCAACTCACTGGTTTCAGCAAAATAAGAGAGCTGAGCTAAGAAATCCCAGGACTTTGATAACATATTTATGCAATCTTCTCACCGATAAATTGAAATTAGCATTTTATTTTAATAAGAGCAATATATTTTTTTTCCAGAAAGAGCATAGAGTTTCTTTACCTAGTTTCAATCTTTTTATATAAATAAAGGGATTCTAGCGTATGGACTTTCCCCCCAAAAACTTAAAAGAATAAGTCTATTTTTAGAGCAGAAAATTTAAGGGATTATGAAGACACACACACACACACACACACACACACACACATATACACACACACTCAGATACCACATTTTGGATATATTGCAGTAACCTGAAATCATCTGAGAAATTATAATATAAAATCATCTTAAAGGTGGAAAAACATTTATTTTGTTATATCCTTATGTTATTTTGATTTTTATGCCAGCATGGAACCTAGAAGAAACCATGCTGTTCATTTTATTAATTGAAAACTTCTTATCTCCCCGCTAGTTGTTCTTAACAGATTCCCAAGTCACAGAGAATCCTATCAAGGAACATATTCTACCGTTAGCCAATTCAATTTCTTAACACTTTAACTTTTTTGTTTGTTCATTTGTTTGTTTGTTTTGTTTTGTGTCTGTTTTGGTACGGGGGATTGAACCCAGGACTTTGGACTTGCTAGGCAAGTGCTCTATCACTGAGCTAAACCCTCAACTGGGTCAACTCGATTTCTAAGATACTAGATGGTATGGATCACATATGTAAAGTGAGAATTACCAGGATATGTAAAGGATCTAATTTCCAGATTCATCTGGAAAGGCAAATTAGAAGTTTTACGGAATTTTCTCCCAATCTTGCTTGATAAAGACGGTCTATAACTTGTACTATATGCGATTACAAAATACAGCCAAGGAGTGTGTGTACAAACTCAGTTAAATCCATTAAAAAGGGGGAGGAAAAGCCTTTTTTTTTTTTGCAGTTTAAAATTTTCTTCAGTAACTCCCTCCCCTGCGACGAACAGTTGAATGTGCTTCCTTCCTTGTCTACCTATCTCACTTTTATTTTATTTTATTTATTTATTTATTTATTTTTGGCAGTGCTGGGGATCGAACCCCAGCCCTTGTGCTTGCGAGGGAAGCACTCTACCAACTGCACTGTATCCCCAGCCCATATCTCACATTTTCTACACCAACCTAAATTCTGCTTGTCTCCTCTTTTCCTTCTACCATTGAATGGCTTCTTGTTATGCATGTTTGTTTCTAAGGTGGTAAAGAACACAGGAGTGAATTCAGGTTCAGAGTTTTGCCTTGTGAGGGGAACTCAAATCCTTTTTTGTGTATCCACAGCAATTTGGTGTTAACCATATCATCCCAACTTCTGCACTGCAAATTTGGAGCTAGTGACCTGAAAATGAACCTCTGAGATTCTGAGAACTGCCAGGATTGCCCTTGTTCTTTTGATATGTATGCATTCCTAACCTAGTTAAGGAGAGATTTGTACCATTGTTTTCCAAATAAAGCAAATTAAAGTCTAATGGGATTTCACTGTGGGAGAGTAGAAGGCTGTATTCACTATTGGACTTTAATTTGAACACTAGAACAGTTTATTAAAATATAAAAAGAGTCAGTTCTATCTTTTCAAATGTTAGTATATTATCCTAGAAATTCTTGGAATATACTGCTCTGTTATTGGCTAGAGTTATGGCTTTTACTGTATGTCCCCTAATGGGATAGAATAATGAAAGCTCCCTGTAATGAAAGTTTTCATTGAACTTTATCATATTCAAAGAAAAGACTAAAACCAACGACACTGGTTCTCTCTTATATAGGTGGTGTAGGTGTTGCGTTTGAAAAGAATTTAAAGTAAAATATGTAATTTTTTTTGTCTTTTTGTTTTAAACGTTGTAGTTTTTTTTTTTACATGAAATATAGTTAATTTAGAGTGGTACTTTCCAATTAGAAACAACAATTACTCTTATAAATATTGATAGAACTTAGTTTTAGGCCTATAAAAATTCAGCAATTTAATGGTGGGTAAACTAGACACTATTTTGTTACCTCAAAAAACAGAGTTAAATTTTCTCACCAGTCCTTAAAAATAATACAATCGTTACGAAAAACAAATGCAGTGTACAATGAATGAACAATCTAACTTAATCTAGATTAATGTCCTCACTATTCCCTGAATATAAAATAAATTGGTTCCCTGAATATAAAAAAAATGAACTTTTCATTGAGATCTCAATAATGAGTAGTTAATGAGGAATAAGTCAAAGAAGAGGGAGGAGGAAGAGGAGGAGGAGGAAGAAGAAGAAAAACAAGAAGCAGCAGCAGAGGAGGAGGAGGAGGGGGAGGAGGAGAAAGAGGAAGGAAGGAAGGAAGGAAAGAAGGAAGGAAGGTAGGGAGGGAGGGAGGGAGAGAGGGAGGGAGGAAGAAGAAGGAAGAAAGGCAAAGGAGACAGTGTGTGAGACTATGGTGGCCTAAGGCAAGGGGCAAGGAGCAGTACTGCTACTTGGAGGAATAAAGAAAGGTCTGTATGAAAGGATAATGAGAGAATGTTAGAAAGATAAAACTGTAGAGTGAAGTAGAGACCAAATAATGGTGGACTTCGTTGTACATCTGGAAAAGCAAGGAACCATTGAAAGATTGTATACAAGAAACACATTCAAAGTTGCATTAGTAAATGATTGATTTTCCTGTTCTGTAGAGAAAGGATTTGAGGGACAAAAAAAGAAGACGGAACTCTTAGAAGGTCATTGCCTTAATACAAGGAATAGATGATGACAGTTGGCAGAGAAGATGCTGAGAGATGGAAAGTCTGAGAGCTACTTATGAGGCAAAATCGATAGAGTTTAGGCTTCCCTGAAATGGTGGGGGAGGAGACAAAGGAAAGTACCTTGAAGGATTCTTAGGTTTCCAACTTGTACAACCTGATGATCATTATATGATTCATTCAGAAGACAGCCAGTCGAGCAAGATGCTGGAAGTTTACTTTGGTGCATAGAAGCGTACAAATAGGCCGTTGCATATAGGAATAGAATTAAATCAGAGGGCTGAGAAGTAGACATATATTTACATATTAAGTTTTAGGATATATGCTTGAAAACTGAGGCTGTGGATGTGGTTTGAACACTTAATTGAAGGCCTTTGAATGAGGAGGGATATATATGACTTTTGACGAAGTACACAGAAATTTAATGATTAAAGACTGAATAGAAGAAAATGGGTGATGTAAGTGATTTGAGAAGGGAGAGTTTAAGGGATAAGTAATACCAGGTGAGTATAATATTCAATATGGATATATGCTGTTATTATTATTGTTAGCATTTTTTTAATTTTTAGAAGTAGTATTAATATTCATGTGAAAATCTAAAGTATCAGCAAAGTGAACACTGAAAAATATTCACTGGACATGTGTTTTATTAAACTTTTGCTTTGCTATGATCAATATACCCAACAAGAGCAAGATAGTAGATAAAATTTTTATTTGGGCTCATGGTTTCAGAGACCTCAAGTTCATGGTTAGCCCATTCCATAGCTCTGAGGTGAGGCAGAAGAACATCATGACAGAAGGGCATGGAGGGGAAAAGCAGTTGAGGACATGGCAACAGGAAGCAGAGAGAGAGAGAGAGAGAGAGAGCACTCTGATCACCAGGGACAGGAGCATGCCCAGTTACCTACTTCCCACAGTCATACCCTACCTGCCTACAGTTAACACCAAGTTAATCCATCTCAGGGAATTCATCCACTGATTAGGTTACACCTCTCATAATCTAATCGTTTCACCTCTGCTGATTCTTCCATTGTCTCACACATAAACTTTAGAAGGACCCTTCACATCTAAATCATAACAGCATGTAATCAAGACTCTCCAAGTATAGGGATGAGTAGATAGGTTAGAATTTTTACATAGCTGGGGCCTTCCAGAAAACTGAGACAGTGTGAAGATCTCCCCCAACCCCATCAAACCCCAGTTCTTGAGATCAAGTCAGAAAGATTTCAGCCATGTCACTCAGAGTAACAAGCATTAGTTTATTAGGCAAGAAAGGGGAAAGGGGATACATTCAAAGACTAGAGTGGGTCCTCTGAGAGAGGAGAGGGACAATGTATCTCTCCTATCCCCCAGCTTTAATGAGGTCCCAAGGAAGTTTCCAGAGAGCTCCACCTAAGTCCACCTCTTAACTTGGACAGCAGGATGACATCAGACTTTCAAGTCCCTGCTGCCATGACAACTATAGGTCATTTAGGCCCATACTGACTGTTTCTAATTAGAGCCCATTCTTACAGGTTTTATGGTCAGAGGGAATTATCCTCATCTTCCTGAGTTCTGGGATCTGGTCTGTGAACAGGTCATCAAGTCCCCCACTTCAGATAACTAGAGTTCCTCTTATTGGCCTTATTTCGGACCTGAATTTCTCCTGCAGATAAAAAGGCCTTTTCCTGAAGAATGTTACATGTCCTATCCACTTAAGCCGGGCAGGGCTGCAGGTAAATTGCTTTTTTAAAAGCAAAAGCATGTAGGGGTCAGCACAGTGGGCCCATTTGATAGAATTATTCCCTTAACCTTATGTACCCATAGCTCATGTCTCTCTGTCCTCTCTCAGAGTGAAATGAAGAATGAGAGAATGATGTTGAAAATTCTTTAAGAAATTGGGCTGGGAAGATTATTTCTACCACGCTGGCAACTAGAAGAAAATTGTCTTTGAAGGAAGATCTTTTTTTTTTTTTTTTTGATCACTTAAGGTTAGAGAGTTTCCAGCTGTTTAAAATGACAATGGAGAAAATAAAGCAAATAAATAAAATGTGGTATACAGAAAAGAGGATTGAGATTAATTGCATAATTAGGCAAAGAGGAGGCAGAAGCAGCTAAAATGCATAGTTTTTCTGCTGCTAACAAGGAGCAAAAATTGAGGTCAGGGCATCTCCTAAAAATGAATGTTCAGGTCAACACAGCCCCTTTTTAAATGTTCACACACATTAACTCATTTCATCCCCAGCCACAGGAGTTAGAAACTACTAATATCTCCATTTTACATATGAGAGAGGCTCAAGGTCAATTTTATGCCTGGTGGTCAGGAAAAGAAACCTAGAAATCCTGATCCCAGGGTCAAGGAGATTAGCCACTGCCCTCTGTTGCCCATGTAGTTTTTCTGGTTTATTTGAGAGAATGGAGAAAAGTCTGTCTCATGACCTCCACTGTTTTCAGGAAGGAGGAATTTAATCTGCATAATAAAATACATATGATTATTCCAATAGATTAGATAAAGAAACAAAGGCTCCCAGGAGGAGATACAAAATGTCCTTAATTTTACATATGGCCAATGGTAAAAACCAAACTGCAATCCCAACAAAGCTTTTTCAAAAGAGTTCTCTTTGCCAAGATGAATGGTTTTCAAATTCTCAGGGTTGAGAGCTGTCATCCTGCTGATCACAGATACTCCAAGACTGATCCCTCCACCCTGAACTTCAGGAATAAATAAATAAGGAAATAAAAGACAAAAAAAAAAAACCCTTCTTATCATTTTTGTCTTTTTTCCCCTCTAGAGTTTACTGTGGTGATTCAATTGTGTTGCCCTCTTCAGTGCTCCAGAGCACCCCAGACCTATTTTAATCACAGGGTACCTCTTTGTATTGTAGTCATTTAATTATGTGAACAGGTTTTTAAAATGAGAAATGCTGCCTATTGCTTGAAAAAAATAGCCTTGTTGATCGAAATAACCTGAAACACACCTTATAGATTGGCAAACATTTATTTTCTTGTGGTCAACTTCGTGAAGTATTGGATAAATTGTGTATGCCACCCTGGGACTTCTAAATATGTGGCTTTTGAACTGCTGCATTGTTAGAAAAACATTTGGGGTGGAGGAAGAGTACCATTGTCTGATGAATTTTGGTAAGTGAAGACATCAAAACCAGCAAAGGCAGTTCAAAGGGTGGGTGGGGTACTCCAAGCACAGGATAGGACTTGCTGTATATAATCCAGTATGGAAGGTTGGAATACTTTTGAAGCTTACTAGTTACTTTTATCAGATAATAGCAAGCCAGTAGAGAAAGAAGCAAAAAAAAATATCACAATTAGCTCTATGTTGTAGACTCCACTGTGGTTCTGGTCAGACCCTGCCTGACTGTGCATGAGGACAGCAGTGCACAAAGGATCATCTTCTTCTTCTTTTTTTTTTTGGTACTGTGGATTGAACCCAGGGGCACTCGACCACTGAGTCACATCCCCAGCCCTATTTTGTATTTTATTTAGAGACAGGGTCTCACTGAGTTGCTTAGGGCCTCGCTCAGCTGCTGAGGCTGACTTTGAACTTGCGATCCTCCTGCCTCAGCCTCCCAAGTGCTGGGATTACACGCGTGTGCCACCACACCCGGCTGAGGATCATCTTCTTTACTATGCAGAACCAAGTCTTAGAAAATGCACTGTTTCACAGTAAGAAACCATGAGGAAACTCTGTGTTTCTGTGTCTGTCAATGAAAGTAACACAGTAATTCCCTTTCCACCAAGTGGCTCAGGTCCCTTGGATCAGCCTTGGACAGGGACAGGGCGTCTTAAGCAATAAATATTGAATTGACAGAGAAATATAAAGCAAGTTAAAACTAAGGTGGTAAAGACAAATTTTAATCAGTAATAATGGTTGCAATGAAAAAATAATTGTCTATCAAAAATTGAACTCATCTTTGATTTCTACAGAGGTGACAGGGCATTTTTAAGTAAAAATAAAAAGTTAGAGAGGAGTGAGTGGGGGCTCACTAGACTTAGAAAAGTGAAAAATTATAAAACCTGGAAATGTGGAGTTGCCCTATCTGGATTTGCTGACACTTGTCTAACTTAGGTAACTACCTGTTTTAGTCAGCTTTCTCTTTTCTGTGACCAATACACCCAACAAGAACAATGTAAAGGATATATTGATCTTTAATTTCTCCTTAATGTGTGGACAATACATAAATATTTTTGTGAACAAAATGTGTGCTAAAGATTATAAAGTATGTTTTTCTTTGCTCTCCCTTGTACTTATATACTTAGATACCAGTGTCTTTTAATTGGTGGTTTGATATGTAATGTCATACCAAATGAGCTTTGGTCTGTTACACTTTTGTTTCCTTCAGAAAGTAAGATGGGGGAATTGTGGGCTACTCTGCATGGTAACTGAACAATACTCTTTGATCAGTTATGATTCCTGGAAATCATTTCCAAGCATCAAGATCAACCTGAAAGTATTACATATATCTGGGATATTTTCCTTTTCTTATGCCATGCTTACTCCTGAGTTCAGATATTACAGACTATAAAATGTGAAGTGTAAGACAAGTAGTAATTTGAGATACTGATAAACTTCTTTCCATGGAGTTCAAGCTGTGGTTACTTGTGGTGTTTCTACCATGTTGAATTTATTCTATGAGCAGTACAAATTTTTATATTATTGACAATCTATTTATTAAAATGTAAATTAAAAATTCGAAAAGATCAAGTGAAAAAATCAGAGGCTATCAGGGTCTTGATGAGTGAACCAGAGCCTTAGATCTTTCCCTTTTTGGCCTCTCTGAGAAAGATAGCTTTTCTCACCATGACTGACACCATAGATTTTAATTCCTCCTCTTCCTCTCAGTTTATGATCTGAGGATTTTGTTTATAATTAGTCAACAGATTTTTTCTAAAATATCTCATTTTATTTTTCAATTAAATGTCTCCCTTGATCACATTTTCCCTATAATTTGGCTCTTTTATTTATATTTTAAACGTTTCACAAAGCAATCTCTATTACAATACAATTAAAGTAAAATTAGGACATAATGCTACTCTAGGCTCTTCATCATGGTATATAGTTTTCAACCTGACTTAAGGTAGGTGTATCTTAAGATTAAGCATAGGCTTTAGGCCTGGAATTTAGATAATCTAAGAACTGAGAGTGGGCATAACATAAACGGATTGTTTTGGACTCATGTCCTTGTATTACGTAGTCTGTTGGGAATGAGGTTGAAAGCACACATTCACTAGTGTTTTGCTCAGGAAAGTTACTTAAACTCTCTAGCCTTCAGTTATCTCACCTACAGCATGAGAATCATAATGACCTCATATATTTCTGCTCGGGGGTTAAGAGATGACAACAGCCCAGTGCCTTAAACACTGTTTTCAGTACATGATTAATAAGATCATCGCTGATGTATACAATAAAATCACAAAAATCGTTCATTCCATCTTCCTGATACAAGGGTGCTAAGAACACTACTTTGAGAAATAATCCTAGGCCCCACAGGAAGACGCCTCCCATGGTCTTCTGAGTCACAGGTGAGCCCTCCTTCCCAGGAGCCACAGGAGACAGCCCTCCCCAGGGCCCAGAGCTTTCCAACACCTGAAGGCCCTTGTGCTAGTTCCAGCAGTGAAGTGGAGCCAGGTCAAAGGAGTTGGTGCTAAAACAGCCTTCGGAACGTTCAGGAGGCCAAAAGGAGGGAGCTGGCTGTCCTGTCCTGAGTGCCCTGCTGCTAGGGACCAGTGAGTTCTGCAGGAGGCTGTGCTCTCCAGAATCTCTGCTTGTTCCCCTTCCCCTTGGAAATGGCAGCAGCACCGTGTTTCCCTTATTTGGTGAGGGTGGGCCAAGGCCCTAGGAGCCATGTGCCCAGTGAGGTTGCTGTGGTTGAGCACCTGCTGGGGTAGGGTTTGTGAGCAGCCTCCCCTGGGAGGTGCTTTGGTTACAGGCTCTGGGATTGAATAAACCATGTCCCCTGAATGAACACACACACACACACACACACACACACACACGAAATAATGCATTATGCCATATCAGCTTGATAAATTTTAATTGAATTTTGAAGTTTTGGACCGTTTTTCTTAGCTTTGTGACTATTCTCCAAGCTTCAGTTTACACATCTATAAAATGGGGGCAGTAACCATGCCTAACAGGATTGGAAAGCAAATTGCAAATTATAGTATGTGATTTGTTTCATCTCCTGATTATCAGTTTTGAACCGATATTACAAAAATGCAGTTCAAGCCATGGATACAAACATACTTACCCAGAAATATGGAAAAAAAGGGATTTATCTAATTAGCTGTTGTGCATAATTAAATAAGTCTGTAGGAGCCATCCATTTAAACATTGAGATTGTCATCAAGGATTATATTAATTCTTCAAGCCAATTTATCATTATAAGTCAAACCATGTGATTATTTATATAATTATGAACATTTCATGATGAATTTCTTCAAAATGACCTCATTAATCTGGCATATTAGTTTTAAAAATGGATAAATGATTATCATACTAAAGGGACACATATTTGAGATTTACTCAGTTTTGGATTTCAGGTATGGCATGTTCAGAGTCACTGATGTATACATTAATCTAACATATGTAGATATATAATGTATATATGTATATCACATATGTGTGCATTCTGAGCCATCAAAATATATATTAATCATGTACATGAGTCTTATCACTTTAAAATATGAATGTTCTTGTTTTTCAACATTCAACAATATATGAAATTGCTTCTATAGTGTCTGAGATTTGAAGAATATACCTTCTTTTCTAAAACCTAGTAAGTCATATAGCACAATGAGAAGAAGTATTGATAAACCTGTTTTCTATCTTTGCTTATATTTTAAGCTATAGTTTGAAAACTATATCTACAGTTGAAAAATAGCGTTTTTAAGACATACACTTATTTGATAAACTATTAAGATATGATTGATACAGGAATTTAATGTGGAACTGTCTGGTAAACATTCATCAAAAATGATTATATGTGCATATAATCATTTTATCAACTTATGTACGTTTTATTAAGCAAGAATACAGTTGTTTTGGGGTTTCAAAAGCAAGGTTAGAAGCTTAAGTCAAATATAATTTATTTCTGCTATGTATTAAAATATGGTAATAAAAATATTTTAGGGAAAAAAACAAAAAACAAGAACAAATTCAAGGTAATAGAGATATCAATAAGGAAAAAGTATATAGTTCTAGATGGCTTATAAAATTAGGTCATTGCACTTAATTGCTTTTTCTTTTGGAAGTCTTTTGAGAGAATTTAACATAATAGTTATTTTAAGAATAAAATATCTTTCTCATTCTCATATTTGATCTTTAAAATTTTTAGTATCAAGGGAAACTTACCATATTAAACATTTCATCAGCTAAATTATATGAAGAAATTATCTGTAATAAAGAGCTCACACATTTCCTGATATAATAATTGTCAAGCTAACTAATTTCAAAACAAGATGAGTTGTTGTGTGCATAATATTCTATTTATATTATATGAATGTATTTATTGTTGGAAGAAATAGTTAACAAAAGGAATGAATTGTTTTGGAATTTATCATATCTACCCTCCATTAGAATTGTTAAGTATAAATATACATGATAATTATACAGAAGTAAATGCAAATGTCTATAAAGGCATCATCCGTAAGACATGGTCATGTGTTAAAACACTAATATTAAAGCTAAAACATCCATCATAAAAACTTTGTGATTAAATCATTATTATGAAGAAATAAAATAAAATTTAAGATAACTAAATAAAATAAAATTTAAGATAACAATATATTTTAAACATTACTAAAAAATTTGCATTGTGTGTTTCATATTATGTCTGCCTTAAGTTGTTCAGTCTTTCTGACACAAGTGATAGGTGCTTTTAACTCAAGTATATTCCAAACATATTTGGACCCATCAGAAATCAATAATCAGTAAATAACAATTAAGATATGAACAAATAATGAACTTTCTTATGGTTTCAAAACTGAACAAAAATTTATAGAATAAAAAACTAAAAATGTAATTGAAAATTATGTTATCAAGGTAATTGAAAATTATGTTATCATTTATGTGAATTTAAATAAATGTATGTTATTTAGTAACATATATTACATGTTGTATTGTTTTGAAATTTTAGCCATTACATGTACTTACATGAGAATGTATTTGGAATAAAAAACAGGATACAGGATACTCTATTTACCTTACACTTGGCTGCTTGGCTCATTATAAGATATACTGTTTTTTTTTTTTCTTTTTATTGAACTTTGATTAAACCCAGGGGCACTTAACCACTGAACCATCCTCAGCCCTTTTTATGTTTTATTTTGAGACAGGGTCTCACTAGGTTGCTTACAGCCTCTCTATGTTGCTGAGAGTGGCTTCAAACCTATGATCCTCCTGCCTCAACCTCTGGAGCCACTGGGATTGCAGATGTGTGCCACTGAGCCAGCTGAAGATAGGGCTTTTTTTTTGGATCTTACTTCTCTAATTTCAGACATTAAACACTATCATTGATATTTTTATCATAAAATCAGCTTTTATAGTTATTTGGTTCTTTTCAGTGATAGATATTTTGTACCATCAAAGTGTGAATTTGTCTTTGGACTTGGTGAGTTCTTTTCACCAGAGTGTCCAAATTCAAAGCTGAGAAATAAGTAATTATGACCTGGAAGTGCTGTGGAAAAGATTCATGCATCAGTTATGCCATGGTATAGAGAAACGGCTTTTGGCTGGGGTTCTGTGCTTTTCTAGGAATCCTTGTCTACTTGTCAATTGTCCTCTTTGGGAATGAAGAATGACAAATAAGTGGTACTCTTGGGCTCACATTTCTGTTTAAAGTAGAGCAGATTGATTCTAACTATATTTTGGGTGTTGAGAAAGGATGTCTTCTAGGAAAAGTAACATCTGCTTATTTAAGCTCAAAAGCCATTTTAATAAAGAACCATTGAAGCCCTCTTTAAATTTCCATGCATCTGTGAATGCACACAAAATAGAAGATATCTGGTTGCATACACAATCTGTTATCTCCTCCTTCTATGAGTGTATATTCCCCTTCTTGAAAGATGGTTATTTTACCCACATCCTGTGAACCATGTAACTGGTTTTGGCTATAGGTGTCTAAAAAAAAAAAAAAAAAATGAAATGTGTTACTTAAGGCAACTGGTTTAAGAAATAACAGGTTTGGTCATGTTATCTTTCCTGTGTGTCTATCTTCCTGGAAGCACCTGTTGAGATGAGTCTCCACCAGTCTTGGAACCTAAATGACTATGATGTACCCAAGGCCCTACTGAACTGCTGTGGACATGTGCTAGGAGCAGAACATTAGCTTTATCATTGTAAGACACTGGGAATTGTGGGTTGTTGATGTAAAATATAATCTTGGAAAGTAAGAAAATGTCAAAAGTGCTTGAAGACTTTGAGTCAAACCATTAATTCATAAGTTCAAAGTCAACCTCAGCAACTTAGTTAAACAGCTTAATGAGACTCTGCCTCAAAATAAAATATAAAAAGGACTGAGGATGTGGATCAGTGGTGAAGCACCCCAGGTTCAATCCCTGGAACCAAATAATAATAATAATAATAATAATAATAATAATAATAATAATAATAAAATAAAATTTTTTACCCCAACTCAACATTTAGTTTCTTAAAATAGGATTTCTGTTTCACTACTATGTGAAAAAATTCAATATTCTTAACAGTGACTAATAAGAAATCTGCCAATTATTTGATCTTGTCTTGGCCCATTTTCTCTATTACTTCATTGATTTTTGTATGCTAATCCATTCTCCGTGAAACAATCTCATGCATAACATGCAACTTTCTTCATAATCTCTATTTGTTTTTTTCTTGTTGAATGCTTACAGGAGCTTCCCACAGAAGCCAGAATTCTCTTCCTTATCTTAAATTCTTCCCTTACCCTGTAAAACTTTAATTACAAATTATAATTGAGTCTCAATCCCTAACCATGACCTAACTTCTTTTATGTCTTCATATTTTTCTCTTATATCTGCACATGGAGGTTACTTTTGTATTTCCATTTTAGGATTTTAGTATTTTTATAAAATATTTTAATATTCTTGAATTCATCCTTTTTATTAACTAGAGAATTAAAGCTTCTAGCAAAGGAAATAGTTCTTGTAATTTTTTCTCACCTCTGTTTAGGAAAACTTAGAGCATAAATTTGCTGCTGTTAATTATAAAAGAAATAAATAATAGCAGAAACAAAGATATCATATCATCTGTTTAACAAATTACTAAAAAATGTGCCAGCTTGAAACAGCAAGCATTTTATTACATCACATGCTCTGTGGATGAGGATTTGGGAGCACCTTAGCTAGGTGACTCTGGATGAGCATCTCTCATAAATGTCTGCATCCCAGAGAGTTAACTCACGTGGCTGTTGGCAGAAGGCCTCAGTTCTTGGCCTCATGAATGGGTTTGTAATATCTCTTATGACACACACAATCACTTCTGCCATATTCAGCTCCTTAGAAGATACATGCAGCCCATACTCTAGGGGAGGGGTATTATCTTCCACTGACAGAAAAGAGGAATATCAAAGAATTCATGGATATACTTTCCAACTATCACAGGTATCATGCTGACACTTTTGGAAACACAAAGGAAGCTAAGAGAAAGTACACAAGACTTGAACTATATTCTTACCACGAGGAAAAAGCAGGCTGAGACAGATTTACAAGGAATTATTATATGTATTGGCAGATGTTTCTCAAGGGAAAATTAAGGCTTGACAACAATGAATCATGAACTATTTTTGAATACATATGTAACTATATAGAAATTAAATAGCACTCATTTCCTTCCTTCTGGCATTTATTCTTTTTTTGGTATAAAGGAAAGTAAGGAATAGTTAAGCAAAACAAAGACAAAATACTGAAGTCTATAATCATAAAATATTAAGTATCTGTATGTAGATTATGTTAGAAGAATAAATTCCTTAAAAATGCAGATTGCCTACCCTAAAGCATGGAAATGTATCATGAAAGGAGTAAATAAGGAATTCATAAATGATAAAGTAATTATGAAATATACACTATTAAGAAAATTCTATTCATTTTTAATGTTTTATTTTTGAACAACTTCAAATATATAGAAAAATTTCAAGTACACCCCAAGGCTTTATTTTTTTCTGAAATATTTGAGAGTAAGTTGCTGATCAATGCCTTACATCCAAAAATTCTTTAATGTGTGCCTTCTGCAACTAGGTACATGCTCCCACA
>JAJEJO010003163.1:254615-300716 GCA_020662805.1 Glaucomys volans
TATCTAATTTTTTGTAAGGCTATAAAACTGGTCTTCCTATTATAATCTCAAGACTTCATTTAGTACAAACTGCTCCCCACTGCCTGAAGAATACAGTCATTCAACCATTTCCAAAAATACATTTTTTTGCATTTATTGTTTCAATTGTTTTCCTCACTTACTCTTCCTTTTGAAAATTGGTTACTCTTGCTAAAGTTAAGGTTTATTTTTCCTTCTGCAAATCCTTGAATTTCCAGGTCTGTGCCTTTTCATCTTCCATTTTGCCAATGAAATTATTTTCTTTAATGCTATTTGTTCAGGTCCTCCCTGGCATCTACAGCCTTGCTCAAATGCACCCTTTTCTGTGAAATGTTATTGTAGGTCCATGGGTAGAAGTGCATCCAGATAATTTTGAATCAATGAAAATTACTCTTTTCATGATGTGCTTTATTTTAAATTTTCAAACACTTAGTAGTTACAACATGTAAAACACTATTCTAAATGTTTTACAAATCCTAATTTAATTCTCCAAAACAACCCTATGAGATAGTTACTCTTGTCAATATAATTTTATTGGTGAGGAAATTAACCCACAGTGTTTATAGAATTTAAATCTATACAGTTTGACTTCTGAAAACATCTACATTTTAAAATTTCATGCTATCTATGTAATGGTTTTAAATTACTTCTTTTGTAAGTATATTAAGGGAGACATAGACTAGTCATTTCCCCTAATAACTGCACAATATTTATCCTCATTAATTGCATTTTATGTACAAGGAATTTTATAATATTTGTTTAAGAAATGGAAGTAATACTATTTATTGGATACATATTATGGAGAAGTAAAAGTATGTAATTTAAATTCATCTTTTTAATCTTTCAGAAAGTTACACAATAGATGTTGTTCTAAAATTTTAAATATATGGATACTAATCTAATTTCTAAGCCTTTTATTTTATCTCTATCTTCACAGGAAATATGAATTGGAAATATTCAAATATGTGATCTCAAACTGGGGGTATAAATTCGTGGGAGAGTGCCTTGCCTAGTATTTGTGATCCATGCTGTCAGTCCCCAACCCTTCAAAAATAAACAAATAAATAAAATACATGACCTTAAAGAGTTTTGACTTAACTAGATTGTCTCAGATCAATTCACAATGCCATATAAATCTGATAATATCATCTGTACTTAGGAACAGGGAAACTAAAGTGCAGGGAATTTGGGTAAATTGCTTCTGATCACACATATGTAATTAGCACATCTTGGAATTTCACTCATGATTTTCCACCTGGGAAATCTGAGTTTCACCTTGCTTCCTCCCATTGTCATGGTTGCCCCACTATAACATGATGGAAGGAAGGAATCCTGCTCTCACATGGCTTTCCTAAGTCACCCTCTGGGAAACTAAGCCCAAGTCATGAACAATGCATTAGCAGTAAAGCAAACATTTAATCAATTTCATGTGTAGGAAGTGCATTCTCCACAGGGTGTAAACTGTGACCATATCTTGCTTTCAGGTAATGGACATTAGGTCAATAAAAACGAGGTCAGTCACGACTTCCATGAGAAGCTTGGCAAACACTTTCTACACCACTGATCATATAATTAGTTTTAAATGAATGAAAATAATTATTATCCAAAATGATAAAGTAACTACGAAGATGAGATTTATTGTACAGTCCTTGTCCAGAACTTTATGTACTTGACTATTACTTTAAGAGTCCTGGCTTCCTTTTTGGAAACCACATTTAGAAATCCTAATGTGTGTATTGGGAAATGGGAAGGGCTCATTCACTAGCCTTTTACTAAATAGATATGAAAAAGATGTTTAAAAGGAAAATTAAGCGCAAGTTCATTCTGATATTTCCAGTGCAAACGTAAAGTTCTGATATTTCATCATGTTTACACGACTACCAGGTAAATTATTTTAGTCAGAAACACCTTCTTTTTACTCCTTCAGAAATAATGAGGAAGTCAATAACCAATGACAGTGTTGAAAATCAGAGGCATAGGTGATGGATGACTGCACAATGCAGGCTAGAATTTGAATTATTTTTACTGAGAAATCTCCCTATATTTAGGTTACTCTGTGCAATTATGACTCGAGATACTTGTTAGAGCTTGTAAAGGATAATTCCAGAAATTATGAAATTTTTATGTGTTCAATGTACTTTTCAAGGATTTTAAGTAATTGGGTGCTTTTTTGAGGCAAAACTTCACATGAAAGCCTAATGTGCTAACAAATGAAAGTAAAACTACTCTGGGGAGGTTTTCATGTAAAATGCTATTTCTATACAGGTGCCTAGAGTTCTTTACATCAGAGAATCATGCTCACAAAATCACTTTTTAAAAATAGATTTTATTGGTGTATAATAATCATGTAGACTGATAGGTTATGTTGTGGTATATTGGTACTTGCACATAACATAATTTGATCAGTTTCATTTCCCAGTATTTCCCTTTTCCCTCTGCTCTTCCCTCCCCCTGGTCTCCCCTCTCCACTCTACTAATTTCCCTTTCATTTTTGTGAGATCCTTTATTCTTTTCCTGACATATGACCCTTGACTGACCCAAGTCACATTACATTTTAAAATAAAATAAAATAAAAATCAAGAGTTTGGTTTTAAAATAAGATTGTCATGGACCTAAGTTGTTCATTCTATCTCTTGCTCTGTAAATCAGGGAAAATTCTTTTAATCTTTCAGGTGCATGATTTTCTTATGTGTAAATTGAAAATCTCAGAAAAGGATTTTGGTTTAAAAATACAAAAGTCATGGTTTTAAAAGTATTTTAGTTCTTGTAAGCTGCATATAAATGCATATTACCATTGTTATATACAGAATTTTAATTTTCATTAACTGTATATATTATTTTAACCTTAAACCAAACTTCTCCCATTCTCGCTCCCTCAAAATCTTATGATTTCATGTACTTTCAGTTCTCAATTAAATCTGAGGCTTCTATTTTTTTATATGAAATATGAAGTTTTTGGTAAAAGACATTCAAACTTGGCACTAAATCATTCTGTTATTTTGTAATCATATACAATCCTGGACCTATAGAAATCTTAGGACTTTAGGACTTTTCATACATTCATATAAACTCATAATATATCACAATCTCATGGACCAGATAGCATAAGCATAAGCTATTAAGAAAAATCTGACCAAGTAGATAATTTTACCCTCAAACTTTGATTCAAATATTTGATAGATAACGTTTTCTGCGTGTGTTAACTGAGCCAATGAATCCTCTTTTCGGATCATTTCAGTTCCAAGTTGGTATCACAGTACAGACTGAAGAAAGGCATTTTAGAAAATTGACAGGATCAGTGTTGTTCTCATTACATCAATGATATGGAATATATGCCCAAATGATTGATCTATAAATAGCATATTAAGAGACAATGTGCACACTGGTATTATTCACAGTTATACATCCTGGGTCTTCTTCATGACTGGTACATATTTATTAGACTCAGAAGCCTAGAAATCGTTACCCTAATAGAAGTTTAGTAATTTTACTCTTTTATTTGTTTTTGTACCAGGAAATGTCCCTGGTGTGCTTAACTACTGAGCCACATTCCCAGTCCTATTTAAGTATATAAATATATTTATACATTATTATAAATAAACATATATGTGTGTACATATATATATTATTTAGAGTCTAGGTCTTACTGAATTTCTCAGAGCCTTGCTAAGTTGTTGAGGCTGGCTTTGAATGCACAATCCTCCTGCTTCAGCTTCCTGAGCTGCTGGGAAGAATATTATTCTTGATGTTACATTTTGGAAAGGTAAGATGAATGAGGTGTTCCACTGAATACTTAAATGAAGAGTCTAACTTCACAGAATATTTTATCAACACATTTAAGTAAAAATTATTGAAATTACATTAATCAATAGCCTTATAACACTTACAGGACACATTATTATTATTCATCCCCCTCAGCCTCCAATAGGAAACTGGGTATGAGATCTTAAGTACTGAGGATAGGACATTGAATTGTAAGCCCGGCATTTTCAAGAAAGATAATGTGGAAGTCTGTACTGACATTGAGGTAAGAACAAATGCCTGTATATTACCATATTGAAGTTCTGCTATTATGTGTCTCTGCTTACACTTATTGAAAGCCTTGTACCTTATCAAAATGCAATATGATAATAGGTTATAATGCATTTTCAAAATTAAAACTATTTTAGATATACATATTTATTTCCATCATCTATTAATTTTATTGTTACAAATGCTTTAAGTGATTTTTAGCTTGGTCCAAATCAGTGTAAAAATCAATGTAGTTAGTGAAATAAATTCTTTACCTAAAATAAAAACAATTAATTTAATTTTAAAAAGCAGAAAAACAAATTTAATTCTCATATTAATGTTCAATTCTCAGTATTTGTTTAGCTTCTTCTCAGAAGCATTCCAAACTTATAAACAATTCATATAGATATACTCGATGTATGCAAGAGTATCTTTGGTAATAATATAATAAAATAATAAAATGTTAAAAAATATTTTTAAACTCATCATGGTTTATTCCAGGTTTCCTGAGTGTGACACTAGGCAGACTACAAGAGAATATTGAGTATCACATGTGTATATGGAAAAGTATATAAGGTGAAAGGAAGACTACCTGAAAAATAGGAAACTTCCACTTTAGCAGATAAATAGCTTGTACCTGAAAGGAGGAAAATAAACTGGCTTGGTTGCTAAGGGCAACTCTAAATGCTACTTCTTCAAGCATGACATTGTATTGTAAGATTCATGTCTTTGCCTCTGCTATTTGTCTATCTGCAAGTGATTAAGATGATGCTATTTTAAGTCAGATGTTCACACAACTGTCAGCCATCATGAGTTGTGGAGCAGTAAGCATAACAACGTGAGTTTAAATGCCATACCTTATGTAATGCCCACGGCACAAAAGTGAAAGACAGAGAAGGCTGGGAGCATGAAGAAATGTGAACTCTTATCAAGCAGAATGTTGCCCTTGTCAAGTAAGGCTGACATTTGCTAGATTGTAACAGGATGCCCATCTGTTTTGGTCAAAAACACAATTGCTGTACAATGGAAAATTACCTGAGATTAACTTGAAATATTTGTTGTTTTGCAGCTCGTTGTCCAGTGACCTGATAAAAGGCTTACAAAATTAAGTTAGGAATGTGAAAACCATTCAAGGTTACAAGTTAAAAACTCATAAGGGTGTTCCACAATTAGTCCAGGTATTGTAATGACTACTGATAGTTTGCAAGGTTTGGATGCTATTTCAAAAGATATCTGAAATTTATATTAGAAAATATTAGAGGATGTATAAATGTTTATAGCTATAATTTTAAATCAAAGCACTTAATGTTGTTCTTGAGGAATTTCTGATATATATATATATATTTATATATATCTGTGCTAAAAATGCTATGTATTCCATTTTTCTAATGGAGATATGGCGATTGATAAAAGAATGACCCATTGTAATTTTGGCATCTGGTGTTTTCTATTTGTATAAAAGGTTTTAAGGTTACAAAACAAAATGGTGGATTTTGTTTTCCATTCTGTCACCAGAATGTAACATAATTTGGAAGCAGGGAATCCTTTACTTTTGGAAACCTAGCACCATGCCAGTGTTGACAAACCTAAGCATTCATTTCGCCACTTTCACCACATATTTTAATTTGCAGTGCCTTGGCTACATTGACCATAATATAGATAATAAAATTGACAAATTTTATTCTACTCCTACTCCTCATGCATTATAATCCAAAAGACAGTTCCTCTTTTTAATAGAAATATCGTGTAAAATTTTGGAAAGGAGCTTATCTAGAGAGAGAATAAAGCTGAGACATAGTCTGCATGTAGCATATATAAACTTAACATCCAAGTTATCACTTTGCTTCACACCTGCAACAAATAAGTCACCAGCAGACCGCTGAGCACAGGTGTTGTGTGCTCAATTCATTGGAGACTCCTAAACAGAATAAACTGCTAAATTTACTTCTTTATGAAGCCTCTGAGTAGATCTTTATCAAGCTCTTGATAGAGTGAACTTTTCTACATCCCTCCAAGTAGCTAGATTCAAGTGCAGTCCCATTGTTTGTGCCAATGCAATCTAAAAATGTCTGTGGTTTTACTTGGTACCTCAAAATCAATGCGTCTTTCCTCAGAAAGCTGATGCAAGAAATGTATTATATAATTCAGTCCTACATTTATTAATAAAAAGGATGACTGTGTCTGTTCACAGTGAGCCATGATGAATCCATTTTCTTTACTAAGCTCAGTAGGTATTTCCAGACCTAGAAGAATGGAAAATATGCTTATGTCTGAACTTAGACTTGGAGGTGTAGCTTTCCCAGCTTCTTACCCTGAAGTTCTTGTTCAGTAGGTCTGCTTGGGGCCCAGCCTTCTGAACATTTGACAACCTTAGATCCCTGGGTGCTTCTGATGCAGTGAACCTATATACTGCACTTTTTATTAAAAGTCAGGATTAATAAAATTTTACATACATAAGCAAAAGTCACCTCTTTAAGAACACTGTTGGACCGGTTGCTTAACCACCAAGTTAGCAACCCAGATCTTTCCCCCCATCCTCTTGAAATCATCTCCCTTCTTTTCCTAAATGTCTGATAACCACTCACTGGTTTTCTTTTTAATACGGTTTGCCTTTCTTAGGATGTTGCATGAAGGAGTCATGGGATATGCATACTAAGTGAACAGTGTTTGCATAGCATTATGCTGTTGAAATCATCCATAGTGTTGCATTTATTGGTCATTGATTTATTTATTTTGGTTGAAAAGTAATCTGTTTTTCGAAGGGTATATCTGTTATGGTTTGTGTATGAGGTGTCCCCCCAAAGCTCACATGTATGACAATGCAAGAAGGTTCAGCGGATAAATGATTGGGCTGTAAGAGTCTTAACCTAATCAATGATTTAATCCCAAACAGTGATTTAATTGAGTGTTAACTGAAGTGCTAGGGTGTGGCTGGAGGAGATTGGAATTGGGGTGTGGTTTGGGGGTATATATTTTGTATCTGGAAAGTAGAGACTCTTTTCCTCTCTGCTTCCTGTTGATGGGGGCTGCTTCCCTCTGCCACCCTCTTCCGCCATGATATTCTTTCTGCCTCACCTCCAGCACTGAGGAATGGAGCCCGCCTTGTATGGACTATCACTTCTGAAACCATGAGCCCTCAAATAAACTTTTCCTCTTCTATAATTGTGATGGTCAGACCCTTTTACTCATAGCAGCAAAAGAGCTAAAACAATACCACAATATTTTTTCATCTGTTCACATTTTTGCTTTACCTTATTTTTTATCATCAATACTTACATTTCTCTCCCTCTTAAATTTTACACTTCAAATTTGAGAACTCCCTCCTTCTGTCTTTTCTTCCTTTCTTCTTCCGTTTTCTTCCTTTACAATGAAATAAAACTACTATTTTGTAAGAAATGGCCAAACTAACTTCCAAAGTGGCCACATAGTTTTCTGTCCCCAACTGCAGAATGAGTTTCTTTTGCTTTGCGTTTTTGCCAGAGGTAGTCACTGTCACCTATTGTTTTGGCTTGTTTTTTAGCCATTGTATTAGGCATGCAGTGGCATGTTGCTGTTTTGCTTCTCCCAATGACTTATGTTTTTGAGCATCTTTTCACATACTTTTTTGCCATCTCTGTATCTTCTTTGTGAGGTGACTGTTCAATATTTTGTCCTTTAATAGACTGTATTCACTTTCTTACTGTTGAGTTTAAGTATTCCTTTGTAGAGTTTGAGTACAAGCTTATCAGATATTTGATTTTTTAAAATATTTTCTTATATTATTTTATTTATTTATTTATTTATTTATTTATTTTTTAATTTAATTTTTTGATTCATTGAACACAAATGGAGTACAGCAATTGTTTTTCTGGTTGTACACAAAGTAGAGTCACCCCATCTGTGCATTCATACATGTACACAGGGCAATGATGTCTGTCACACATACTGTTATTATTCTTACCCCCCAACCTCAACCCCACCCCTCCCTCCCCTCTATGCTCTCTATCCTTTCTCCATTCTTGCCATCATTCCACCCCACATTATGCATCATCATTCACTTATCAGAGAGACCATTCGGCCTTTGGATTTTTGGGATTGGCTAATCTCACTTAGCATCATAGTCTCCAACATCATCCATTTACCTGCAAATGCCATAAAAGCTTTTTCTCAGCAAAGGAAACAATCAGCAATGTGAAGAGAGAGCCTTCAGAGTGGGAGAAAATCTTTGCCACACACACTTCAAATAGAGCACTAATCTCCAGAATCTACAAAGTGCTCAAAAATCTTTACACCAAGAATACTAATAACCCAATCAATAAATGGGCCAAGGAAATGAACAGACACTTTACAGAGGAAGACCTACAAGCAATCAACAGATTTATGAAAAAATGTTCAACATCCCTAGTTATAAGAGAAATGCAAATCAAAACCACCTTAAGATTTCATCTTACCCCAACTAGAATGTCTTTTATTAAGAACACAGGCAACAACAGGTGTTGGCGAGGATGTGGGGAAAAGGGTACACTCATACATTGCTGGTGGGAGTGCAAGTTGGTGCAGCCACTCTGGAAAGCAGTGTGGAGATTCCTTAGAAAACTTGGAATGGATCCACCATTTGACCTTGCTATCCCACTCCTTGGCCTATACCCAAAGGACTTAAAATCAGATTACTATAGTGATGCAGCCACATCAATGTTCATAGCTGCTCAATTTACAATAGCTAGATTGTGGAACCAACCTAGATGTCCTTCAATAGATGAATGGATAAAGAAACTGTGGTATATATACACAATGGAATATTTATTTTTTTTGCAAAGCAAAAGTTTTGGATTTTAATGGAGTCCAAGTAAACAATTCTTTCTCTTATGAACCTTGCTTTTAGTGTTGTAGTTAATCACTCAATGTCTAAGTCAAGGTCATGTATATTGTCAAGTATGTTTGCACATAAAATTTTAATAGTTCTTCATTTTACATTAATTGCAATGATAATTTTTCATTTAATATTTTGTAAAATGTATTAGATATCTGTACATTTTTTGAACATATTGACTTCCAACTACTCCAGCACTATTTGTTGAAGAAGCAAAGATATCTGTTCTCCTTATATTGCCTTTATGTCATTATGAAAGATAAATCAACTGTGTATGTGTTGGTTAACTCATTGATTTTTGTTTTCATGCTTATTACAGCTGTCCTTCTGTCTGCTTTTCATTTTATTTGTTCTTATACTTTGCTGAAGATGAAGCTCAGATCATTGATATAAGTTTTTTCCCTACCATCCACTAAAGAACATAAAATTATTATGTATACATAGCTTTAGCTATATCCTCCAAATCTTTCTGTACTCTGTTTTCATTTAATGGAACTGAAATACATTTTAAATTCTTTTGCAATTTCTTCTTTGCTTTATGAGTTATTTAGAAAAGTGTTGTTTAATTTTAAAATGTATTTATTTCCAAATATCTTCCTGACATTGATTTAAAAATTATTTGTTACTTAACTATATGCTTTGTGTGACTTCTACACTTTTAAATTTCTTAAAAATTTTTTTCTGAAATTGGATATGACTTTACTTCCTGAGTGTTCCAGATCCACTTGAATGTGTATTTTTATTGTGTGCATGTTCTGTGGTTCCAAAGGTAGAACTGATTAGGTGAATTAATTAATGGTCAAGTTGATTTCTACCATTTGATTTTATGTACTTGATTTACCAAATACTGTGCAACGGTGTTTAATTAGTCAACCACATTATTGGCAATTGAAATTCTCCTTTCAGTATTATTAGTATCTATTTATTTTCAAGTTTTGCTATTAGGCAAGTAAAACTTTATAATGTTTAAAGATTAATAAATTATCATTTTACCATTATGTAGCAGACCTCTAACCCTCCATTCATATTTATTTTTATAAATTACTCTTCTGATATTAATGCAGCTATTATAACTTCCTTTTGAATAGTGTTTGCATAGTATAACTTTTTTATCCTTTTACATTTAACCAATCTAATCACATTGTATGCTTTATTTTACTCAGAAACCAGTATATATCTTACAATTAGCACCTACTTAAACATTGTTGTTTTTCCATTTTTCAGTCACTACCCTTTAATCTGAATATTTAAACTATTTTTATTTAATGTAATGATCAGGATGCTTGTGTAAAAATCAACCACTTTGGTATTTGTTTTCTTTTTTATGAAAACTGTTCTTTTTCATTTTTCTTCTTTTTTTGCTGAGTGATTTTATTTTTTCATTTTTGTCACCAATATTGGTTTATGGTTAATAGTTGTCGATTTCTTCTTTAAATTAAAATATTGTTATAAAGGATAATATAATCTGTTATTTATCTCAGTATCTTCCAATAATTATACACCACTGAATACAAAGGATAAAAACTTTACAATAGAATACTTTCTTTCATGCTTCCCATTTTGTGTGACACAGTCTAATTCTATAAATGTTATTCACATCACATTGTTCTTCTATTTGTGTCGAGTCAATTCTCTTTCAGGAAGAATAAAGATAGAACATTATTCTGTATTTCCTCATATAGCACTGTTTCTGGTACTCTTTTTTTCTTGGTTTTCATCTAAACTTCTACTTGAATCCATAGCTCTTCTGCCTGAAGAATTTACTTTATCACTTGCTGTCATGCAGTTCATTTGACAATGAAATCATTCATATTTATTTACTTGTTTGAAAAAAATCATATTTATTCCATCTTCACTTTTGAAGTGTATTTTCTCTGGCTCTACAATTCTGTGCTTATAAATTTTTACTACTTTAGAAATTTGAAGATCTCATTTCATTGCTTTTTGGCATATACAGTTTAATGTAACATTAGGTCATTTTTATTTCTTTTCCTTTTTGAATAATGTTCTTTATCTTTTCTGAATCCCTTCAGGATATGTTCTTTCTTTTTGGCTCTCATCAATTTGATTAGGATGCACCAAAGTGTGTTCACATGTGCATGAGTCTTATATTTATTCTTCTCTTATTCCATACTTACATGCACATTGTTTCTCTATTCCGTTTTCCATTTGATTCTTTTTATATTTTCCATCTGTCTGACAACGATTTCTATCTCCTCATGACTATTGTCTCCCTTTCCCACTTGGCTTAAAATACATTAACTATAGTCTCTTTAATCCTTTTCTCATAGCAACGAAGTCTGAATTATCTCTATTTCGTGATGTCTTGACTGCTTTCTCACTTGAAAATAGGTAGCATGTATTACTTTTTGCATGTCTTGGTATGACTGAGTGCTGGACTTGGTTGATAATTGAACTCAAAACTGTGTTAAAATATTTTTTCCCAGAAATATATGATTCTCTAAGTATGAGGAACTAAATCAGTTTATTCTCCCTTAAGCTCAGTTTCAGTTCACTATTGCTTGAGTTACCTGGTGTACACCACAGATCTCAAATTCTTCCAGTGGTAAACTGCAACTACCTTGTGCACAGAGTGAGATTTGAAGTGGCAGAGTATTTTTCTCAGTGGTTCCACATCCCTGCATAATGGTTGGTAATATTTGTAAGAACACTTGCTTCTCCCTTGTGTGTGAACTGCTGCTGCTACTCACTAGTGTAAAGCTTGCAATGGTCACAGAACAACCTTCTCATCTTCAAGCGTCTCAATGTTTTCACCAGTCCACTATGGAAGCTTAATTCTGCCTGTGTCTTCAGAGGTCTTTTGTTCAAGTCCATTTCCTGATTCTTTCCTAGGTGCAAGCAGGTTTTAGCCCCCCTGACAGGGGCAATGGATTCATGGAGGACTGTCCATTGGTTTCTTCCCTTCCCTTGGTTGTCACTGGCTTTTGCTGGGGACATTTGCCTTGATGGTTTCCTGTCTATTCCCCAAATATAAATACTTTTTGCTTATATATTATTTTTAAGATACAAGGAACACTAGAATGTCTGTGGGGATTTAAAGAAACTTTTCTGATGTTAACAGGTGACAGTGTTCATTATTTATGAATAAAGTACCCTCTAGGTTTCCATTCAAACCAAAGGTGAAATATTTAATGCAATGAGTGAATGGCATGCTTATAACAACTACAGTTTAGCATTATCATGCACAAATACCCAAAAGTGGAAACGTGTTTAATAAATTAAAAAATAAACAAATAGGTGCATATCTAATATTTTCCTCTCTTGGTAAACTGATAAAACAAAAATTTAGTTAAGCTAAAATTAGTGAAATGAAACTAAACTAAAATTTAAGTTCCACCCAAAGAGGAAAAATAGATTTATAAAAGTATGTAATAGTGTGTCTAGGTAAGTGTTAAAAGTTGGTCGTCTGAATCACATATAAAGGGCCTAGGGAAACGCATGCACACACATTAAGAGATGTGGTATAGGACTTATTTTTGAAGACTGGCAAACAAGTTAAATGTCTATTTATCTTCAGTATTTTTGAAGAGTGGTGATAATAAATATCATAGTAAGTATATATGGAAAATCAATTATAGTATTAAAAAGTTTAGACAAGATGCAGTGATATTTTGTTTATAAGTCCATACAATGAAATGCATAATATTAAATTGAGAAAGTTCCTTTTACACCAGTGCACAAAAATCCTAAAACATAATTAAAAACTATGGAGAATCTCACTAATTTATATTTTAAATATTCTCAGTACTTAATGTCAAGAACAAGAAGTTGGGGCTGGGGACATAGCTCAGTTGGTCGAGTACTTGCCTTGTAAGTACAGGCTCTGGGTTCAATTCCCAGCATCACTAAGACATCAGTAGAAAAGAAATATCAACTAATAATGATAATTATGGGATAAATATAGCATTCACAAGAATAGGATCCAATATTTGCTGGAAATTTTTTACATGGAAAGCTCTCTGCTATTTATATTAAAAATATTACCTCACTGGAATCACGTAATAACCAAATGAGGTACATAATATTATTGTCCACATAAAGTAGATGTAGGTTAACTTGTCCATGTTCATACATCTGCAAAGCATGTGTGCACTGTAACAGGATCAAAACCTAAGGCTGAGTACCCTAAAGCAGCACTTCTCAAAATTTCATGTGCATTGGAATCCACCAGGGATCTGTTAAATGCTGATTATGATTCAGTTTTCTAGGTTGAAGCTCAGTCTTTGTGTTTCTAACAAGTTCCCAGGTGATACTGCCTGCTCAACAATTACAAAGTGGCCAGGAATGTTAGAGAATATTACTTTTTAACACTGAAATACACTATATTTTATATATATATATGTACTATATTATATATGTATAGATTTATCATAAATAAAGTGCAGTGATTATGAGGTTATCATTTGTGTGATTCTGTGCTTGTGACTGATGAGTGGTAAGGACAGAATTAGGAAGTTTGCATAAGATAATTTCAGTGAATTGGTAAAAGGACTTTGGAGTCAATATGTCAAAGTCATTCAAAAATTGAAATGCAAAAGTCTTTGCATTCAATTGAATGTTTACATTTTTAAACTAGAAAAAGATTCTCATGATATATTTGTTTATATATATATATTTGTTTATATATATATTTGTTTACATATATATACTTGTTTATATATATATATGTATATATATATATATACAAACTTAAAAAAAAATCCCCCCAGTCCTGAGGTGGAATCCACAGCTTTGCTTATGATAGGTCAGTGCCCTTTCTACCACTAAGCTACAACCCAGCCATCGATTCTTCTTTTTCTTTCCTTTTTTTTTGTTTTTGTTTTTCTTATGTTGTTGAGGATGAATCCTTTGTTCATGCTTGGCACACATTCTACCACTGAGCTAGGTTGGCCTCAAAGTACATTTTTTAAAAAATGTTGATTAAAGCAGTATTTGTAATAGTAAAAAGATGGAATTCTTCAAAATGAGAAATGATAGAAGACTAAATAAATAGAGTTAAGTCTACTAAAAAAGGATATGTAAATTCTATTTTTGGAAATGACATTAAGCTGGGTGCCATGGTGCATGCTTGCTATTTTGTCAACTTGGGAGACTGATAGAGAGGATTTGGAGTTCAAGACCAGCATGAGCAACTTCTCTAGACCTCATCTCATGAAACAAAGCAAAACAAAACAACAAAAGCAAACAAAAAACCCAAAGTGACATATTTCAAAATGAAGCAAGAACTTTTCTTACTAGAAAAGATTTGCATTTGTTTGGTAAACCCAGAGAACTTAGGGACTACCACATTTGTTATTATCAATAACATACATGAAAATGAATCACGCTTCTTACACAGCAGGTGCTCAAAACTCAATACTCTTTTGTGGCATGAATCAATTACACATTTCTATAATATTTCATTGAGTAAAAATGTACAGTAGACCTATTAGGATTTTTTAGGGGGTTTCTGAAATTCAGAGTAGAGGTAGAATTGCATTTTTACATTTCCTCCATAATCTATTTAATGTAGACTTTGTTATTATTAGGAAAATAAAACTAGTTAAAATACATAAAGGGAGCATCAAAAATATCAGGAAATTAGTATGTCAGTCTTGAGATATCAGTCTCTCCCTTTGTGTGTGTTCAAATATCTACAACATAAACTTATCATCTTCACCCTTTTTAAGTGTGCAATTCAGTAGCGTTAAGTACGTTCATATTGCTGTGAATCATCGCCAGGACTTCTTCATCTTGCAGATCTGAAACTCTATCCTCTTTAAATTATGACACCAGTCTGTTTTGAAGGAAGGGTTTCAAGTGACTATATTAACTGAAAGATATATGTCTTTCTGGATTTCTTCAACATATTTTATTTATATATTTAAGTTTGTGCATCCAAAATTAGACTGAAGTCTTTCCGTTCACTTTTTAGGGATCCACTTTGTTTAATGCTATCTTCCCAAATATGTTATAACCAGAGTTATTCAAATGTTATCATATTGGTTTGTACTACTTTCTCATTCTGCATATTGATTTCACATTTCTATACATGTAAAATTATTAAACATGTTGGCTATTGAAAAGGAGATTAAACCAAAAGAAACTGTTCCTATGTTATTCACCATCTGTTCAAATGTGCTTATTGTAATAGTTACTTTTGTTTTTGGACCTGTCAAAAGTAAGTTGTAAAGTAGAACTTACTCAAAATCTCTAAGAGGCTACATTTAATTAGAGGCCTAGATATCAGAGCTTTGTGGTACAATTTATATAATTTTTAACTATCATGCATTCTCCCCTTCATTTACAGGATACACAAGTAAATGCATCACTATTTTAAGGTTGAATCAGAACCAACTTATTTAATTTTAGACTTTGAATTATTTACTGGGATAAATGGGTATTTATCACCTATTTATATTGTCCCTGTGGCATATATCTGAGATAAACATAAAAAGGAAAAATTTATTTAGGCCTATTGTTTCAGAGGTTTCAATCTATGGTTATGTGGGCCAATCATTTTGGGTTGGTGGTCCCACAGAACATCAAGGCAGGAATGCACAACAAAGGAGATCCCCTCACATCACTAGGTGGGAAATGGAAAGGGAGAGATGAAGAGGTGAAAGGTCACAGCAACCTCTTCAAGGTCATGCCCCAATGACCTGACATACTTCCACTAGGCCTCACCTCCTAAGGGTTCCTCCACCTCCTAGTAACACCACAAGTCTTTAGTACGTGGTACTTTTGGACCAAAGCATAACAGTTTACAGGGGCCACATCTTCTTTATCCATTCATGGGCTGATAGACATTTAGCTTGTTTCAGTTTGCTGGCTGTTGGGAATAGTGCTGCAATAAGCTGTTTCTTCAGTGCACTGTTTTCATTTCCTTTGATACATACCTAGGAATGGGATTGCTGTATCATTTGGTAGCACTGATTTTCATATAGTAGCTCCATTTCCAATTTTCGAGGAATCTCCACACTGTTTTCCATAATGACCATGCTAATTTGTTTTAGCAATAGCATGCAAAGATTTCCTTTTCTCCACATCCTTGACTGAGCTTCTTATCTTTAGTGTTTGTGAAAACAGCCATTTTAAATAATTTTTATTGGTTTATAATAATTACACAGACTAGTGGGTAACACTGTGTCACATAAATACATGCATATAACATAATTGATTTTGATTTATATTTCCCTGATGATGATTAGAGAATTTGAGCAATTTTTTTGTATACCTGTTGGCCATTTATATAACTTGCTTATTTAGGTCCATTGCTTATTTTGGGCTATTTATTTATTTATTTATTTATTGCTATTGAGTTTTTGTGTTTTCATATATTCTCAATTTTTTACCTCCTTGTCAGATATATGGTTTGCAAATGTTTTTTCTCATGCTTTCATTTGTGTCATCACTTTGTTGATATTTTTCCTGTGTTGTAAAGATTTTTAATTTTATATAATGCCATTTTTTTTTTGCTGGTATTTCATGTTCTTTTATGCTTTTCTTGAAAAATATCTTGTCTATTCCAATATTCTGCAGCATTTCCCCCCTGGTTTTCTCCTAGTAGTTTAACTTCAAGTCCTTGATTCATTTGAGTTGATTTTTTGTAACTGGTGAGAGATAGGAGTCTACATTTGAATTTCTGTCTTTATCAAAACCATTTATCAAAATTACCTTTTCTCCAGTGCACGTTCTTAGTACCTTTGTTAACTCAGTTGATTGCAGATGTGTTGGTACATTTCCATGTTCTCTGTTCTGTTCCATTGTCTGTGTGTCTGTTTGTAGGTCAGTACCATGTGGTTTTAATGACTGCTGTTTTTTACTATATTTTAAAGTCAGGTAGTTTAATATCTTCTGGTTTGTTCTTTTTGCTCAAGACGGTTTTGGTATCTGTTTTTTTTTATTCTATGCAAAATTTTTTTTAATAGTTCAATGAAAAAGGTCATTGGTATTTTGGTAAGAATTGCATTAAATGTATAGATTACTTTGTTCAGTATGATTGGTTCTTCCAATCCGTGGACATGATGTCTTTCCATTTTCTTCTGAATTTTAACCATGTGAATGAATCTAAAATCTATTTTAGAAGAATAACATCAAAAAAGAAAATCTGTCTGTATAAACATGATCATAAATCTATCCATAAAGATGTAAAACTGAAATAATGGAAAAATAAACATTTTTCAAATTTCAAGAAAACCTAAATTTGCAAACTCTCTTACTCCATTTTGTGCTACTATAACAGAATGTCTGAGAACTGGAAGTTTATAAAGATCTGAGATATATTTCTTATAGTCCTAGAATCTAGGCAGACTGCTCACATCCAGTGAAGTCCTTCTTACTGAGTCATGTCACTATAGAAGGAAGACTGATAAGAAGGCATGAGGGAGACAAGGAGAGGGAGAGAGAGAGAGAGAGAGAGAGAGAGAGAGAGAGAGAGAGAACAGAGAGAAGGAGTAGGAGAAGGAGCGGGGAGGGGAAGGGAGAAGAGGGCAGGAACAGACTAAGCTTACCTTTTCGTAGGAAACCCACTCTTGTAATCCCTTCTCCTAAGATAACAGCATTAATCAATTCTTATGGGTGGATTAATGCTTTAATTGTGGATTAATTAAGGGCAAGACAACTTCCTAAAGATCCATCTCTCAACTCTTTCACTTTGATTTTGTATTTACAACACATGAACTTTGATGGACACATTAACATGAACTAAGAATGAATTTAGCCAACCCATCTTAAAAAGTACAGTTGATAGTGTACTTTATGGTAAGAATTTCCCAGATGTATTTTAGCATCCACTAGAATCAACAAGACAAGGGAGACATTTACAAATGTACATTCTCAGGCCCACTTTTGGTCTACTGAATCTAAGAGGGGAAGGGTCCACCCCCAACTTGTGTTTCAAAGACCTCTCCAGGTAATTTCATTACATGATATAGTTTGCTATAAATAATAATGCAAATAATGTAATATGGTATAGCATTTACAACCCTTTTTTCAGTGCAAAAATTCTTAACTGCAAAATAAAGAAAAAAGAAAATAATCTGCTTCAATTATGTATGTGACAGTTTTTTTAATTACCCAAGCTATTTAGTTGATATCTAATTTAATATTTGTCTCAAATTTCTGTAGCTCACTTTGTAGCTTTGATACTCGTTCTGTGAAGTTTACTCTTCACAGGCTCTTATACTGAGGATTCAAAGATCATGGTTCATCAAGGTTAATTGTGACACCAGCAATTTCTATTTCAATGCTTGTCACTTGTAAGGCTGCAGGTGTGGCTGTTTTCTGACTGCACTGTAACCCAGAGTGCCCTCCACTCTCCAGCTGAGCCCTAGATGCTGACAATATGGGTGTAGGAAGAGGTCATTGTGCAAAGCTAATTTCAGGTACCTTTGTGAGGCAGGGATTCTTTCCACAAAGTGGTTAATTATGAAGAGTATGACCCAATTGATCCCCTTTTTCTTCCTGCTGTTACCTAGCTTGCATGCTTAGAAGTTTTGGTAGTGTGAATGGGAATTAGACATGGGCAATGTGTATGGCTTCAAAGAAGTGCAACATTTGAACTAAAATGTCCATGAAATTGCTGTAAATGGTAATCTGGGAGTGGACAATTGGAAGCAAATGTGGAGAATATGAAAACAGTTTTTGAGTTAGGGAAATTCTAATAGAACTTGCATAACAGAATTAGACCAATGTTTTAGAAATATACACAAAACAATTAATTTCTTACATCAAACATAGGGATTCCCGTTACCATTTAAGGCTTAAATTGGTATCTATTTATTTGGCTACATGTGATTTTGTAGGACACAGACATGACATTTTTGTTTGCATGTTTATACACTCAAAATTCATAATCCCAACTTTCTTTTTCATGGTATACGCTCTCAAGTTTTCATTCACCATTTCACCAGCATATATAGTGACAATCTATGCTGCTTTGTGCCATTTTTAGTTTCATAATATAATTTGAAGTACATATTGTGCATTTGTGAAATAATCCTTTGGGGTTGGATTTATGAAATTTTTAAGATGATGTGGCCCTAGCCAATATTAACTGGTTTATGCAATAACTAAGCTGACTTCCACATTACAACACACGGATTTCATTAAAATACAGAGTCAAGAATTCACTTTCGTAGTGCTCAAAGGTAATACCAAGGCTTGCTCCTCAAAATATAGTCTGCTAGCATCATAAGCATCATCTATAAGATTGTCAGAAATGTATAACCTCAGGACCTAGTAGAGAACAATGTAAGTAAAATCTTTCAACATGATCCCAATTGATTAGTAGGCTCATCCAAATATCAGATTCACTGGAATGAGCTGAAATAAATAACATGTAGGTTTATCCAGTATATATTGCTCTTTGCATGAAAAATGAATATACATTTTCATCTATTATGATTTAGTAGTCCTTTTGGGGGTAGAAATATGCAGAAATTATTGTGCCATTAGCACTAATCTTTTATTACCTAAGCATTACTCATGAGTATGTAACCAATACTTTGTTTTTATATTCCTATGTTAGAATCTCTTTAATAGTTATTTGACATTGTTTACTTAAATTTTCTGTTCTTCAATTTCCTCATCTGTAAAATGGGGACACAATAACACTTTCATTAAAAGGTTCTGGGAGGATTTTATGTCATTGATACATGAAAAATGCACTAGAAGAGTGTTGGACACACAGTACACATTCATTTACTAAGATTTTTTAAAAAATAGTAGGCATATAAAAGTGATTCTCATTCTTAAGAACAAGTGAGAAATGGAACAAGGATATATGAGATGAGAGAGTGAGTGAATGTAGGTTTAAAGGCTCCACAGAGAAATGATATAATTGGCTTGGATTGCTTTGAATATCTCCTCACCTGGCACAAACAAAATAAGGCCAGACCTGAGGACCATCCTGGTCATCACTGGTAATGAAGTTTATCATAGGTTCCAGAGAAATGCACCTGCCACTGTAAATACGGGCATACCAGGTTCAGTCAGAACAGGGGAAGTCATGGCTAGCGGTACCCACGATCAGCACTATGTTATAGCAACATTCAGCAAAGAGGAAGAACACACTCCCAGAAAGCCGACAGGTGGCATCAAAGGTGAAACATGAAAGAAAGAATTTACAGAGAGATTGATATATTTGAAAGAGAAATCTGGCCAACGGGGATAAAATTCACTTGGTATTCTGACCACTCTGAGGATCGCCCTATCTCTTGATTTTTAAAATAAGTTTTCACTTATCATCAGTTTTTTAGGCAAGATTATATATGATTAAAAGTTTTGAAATATGACTATTTTAGGATAGGCATTATCTCTTGCTTAAATATATTATCAGAGAAACTCACAACTAAATCTTTCCTGAGAAGGCAATTTCAGATAATATTTCAGAGAATTATAAAGAATCAGTGTAACGTTGCTGTCTTCTTAAAAAAAAGAAAGAGTGAAATAAGAAGAGAAACAACTAAAAATGACTCTGAAAATGAGGGAAATTTTTACATGCCTTATGGAAAGTGACAATAATTTGCAACAGCATTTTTATAATATACAAAACTGTATGCAAATCCACAGTATATAATAATAAGAATGATAATGATTATCTTAGACATAAATGCTATTGTATACTCAACTTTTGTGAAGTGAAAATGAGTTTGAATGTACTGCTTCTTATCCTAACAGCAAAATAGAAGGTAAGTATTATCATTATCACATAGTATTATTTCTATTTTAAAGATGAGAAATATTGGGACTGGGAATAGAGCTCAGTGGTAGACAGAACTCCACCTTTGCATGTGCAAGGTCTGAGGTTTAACCCTCAGCATCAGAAAAAACAAGAAAGGAAGGAAGGAAGGAAGGAAGGAAGGAAGGAAGGAAGGAAGGAAGGAAGGAAGGAAGGGAAGGAAGGAAGGAAGGAAGGAAAGAGAAAGCAATATCATGTTTAAAAATGTTATACAGCCAAGCATGCAGGCATGGTGGCATATAATCCCAGCTACTCAGGACACTGAGGAAAGAGAATTGAAAGTTCAAGGCTGATCTGGGAAACTTAGAGGGACCCTGTCTCAAAATTAAAAAAAAAAAAAAATTGGAAGGGGGCTGGGGATGTAGGTAGTGGGCAAAGTGTCCCTGGGTTTAATGCCCAGTACTGAAAAAAATTTTTTTTCTATAATGTACTCCAAGTCACAGACAGGGTTGTGCCAAAAGAAAATCTGATAGGTCACTCCCATTAATCTACATCAACATTTCCCTACAGCCAGACCAAAGAAACTTTCCCTTGATGAACAACAATTCTGCTTTTCCGAAACCATGCTGCTGCATTAATTTGCATATTGACATCCAGAGCCTCCACTCATTTATAATAGAGGGAGTAAGCATTCAGCCTAGGTGCTTATTTATAATTCTGAAGTCTCTGTGCATTAGAACATTTATTGTCCTGAGACTGACCATTGTATTCAGTGAACACTGTAAACATTCTTATTGACTATAAAATCATTTTCGTACATACCTATTTCTCTTAGTATTACCTGTGCCATATGACCAAGGACTTATCAAGCATCATTAATTGTTCATATACATCAGGGATTATGTTATGCTTTTCCATGTTTCCACTGAAAACATCTTTCTCCATAGCATATTAATAGAGGGTGCTTGACACATATTTGCTAAGTAAAAGAAAAACCTAGTTAAGTTCCCCCCCTCCCCCTAAAGACATACAGGGCTTCTGAGAAGAGAATCTCCCTTTCCTAAAATAAAATGAATAGAAGGTGAGTGGAAGAATTTCTTTTTTTCATTGTATCTTCGAGCTTACCAAATTTACCATAACCTTTTCCCCCTCAGGGAAAAAAAGAAGTTAAGATCATTTTACTTGAATATACTCTGGAATCTCTAATTCCATTTGTATCAGAAAGATTAAATATTTTTTCTAAATTTTTGCTAAAACAAAGTTCAGGACAGCCATCTTCCTAAATTCACCGAAAGTCTGTAGACACATCATTTTCTACCTGTTCTCAGGTACGTATTATTCTGTAACTTTTCTCACTTATACTTTTTTCCCTTTCAAATTGATTGCTTGCTTTTTTTGTGGTACTGGGAATTGAACCCCTCATGCATGCTAGGAAAGTACTCCTCTGAACTTCATCGCCAACTCTTTAAAAAAAAATTTAGTTTTTGAAACATGGTCATATCAAATTGCCCAGACTGGATTTATAATCCCGCCTCAGCCTCCCAAGTAGATGGGAGCAACTGAATTACAGATGTGTGCTACCACATTCAGCTTTAAAGTCTAATTATTTTGAAGCATAATATTCTTGTATACTGCTCCTTTTATTGGAAAACTCAAAATCGATATTCGGCCAACAGGGTCCCAATGAAGTCAAATGAACATCAATGCAAAGGAAAGTGGATATATTAACTAATTGGCTGATAACCACAGCATCAAGCACATGATTTTTGAAGATAGGAAATGTGCACAGTGTAAGAAGAAATGAAAGGCAAAGACATAGGTGGTATACATAGAAATTATTTGAGAAATACTGATAAATGTGTCTAGAACAATGATACATTGGAATTGATAGTCCTCAGTCCATTTCCCACAAAGCATCACATGAGAATCCCGAGGAGCTAGCCTAAGTGTGGGCATGAGGGGAGAGCATTTTGGCAAAGCAGTACACACACTGTGGGATACACAGCCATACTGTGTCCATGCTGTCTCAGTCTGTGCAGCACACCAGGCAGCGACGTGTCTTTGATGAGGAAACACAGCTATCAGATATAGATGACTCAGCTTTGCAGATGCTCTGGGTACAGAACTGCCTTTCAAGGGACAAAGAAATAAAAATGGAATGCTTGATGGATTTGACATGTTAAAATACATGAAAAGGAGCATTGCAATAGAAAAATAGGTAAAGAAATGTAACCTGACAAGACATAAAATACAGCCAATAACTGTAGGACAGATATTGAACTTCACTAGTTATTGAACAAAAGGAAATGCAATTAAAATAGCAATGAGACATCCGCACTGGAAAGGGCCAAAAAATGTAGATGGATCGATCGATAAATAGATAGACACATACACATACACTAGAAGCAAGTGGAAATCAGGCTCTTTTAATTTTATTGAGGACAGAGGAAACACATGGTACACACATTTGGAGGAGAGATTGTTTATTTGAAACCTAAAATGTCTATGATATTGCTATAGTAATATAATTAGAATTTATTAAAAGAAGAATTTTAAAATATTAATCTTCCATAGGAGCAATTTCATTGTAGCATTTATTTGTGTTAAATACTTTCAATGGAGAAAAATGCATTAGAATTTAAATGTATTCCATAATGTCTGGCAAATATTCATAAAATAATACATGAGATATTGAAATCTTAAAGAATTTTGTAAGGATAAGGAGGAATAATTAGAAGTACTAAGTGAAAAATAATTTGCAAAACAACATGCAGTTTATAAGGTCAGTTATATAATTGCAACCTATAAAAACTCAACATCAAATATAAAAAATGACTATATCTGGATAGCAGAATTCTGATTTAATTTTTTCCTAACTTTAACAATCAAATTCACTTAGATAAATGTATCTAATATGTAGTTGTGTAATTTTATATTTTCATTTTAATTAATTTTTTAATGAAAATTATATAATGAAGAACAAAATTTTCCTAAATGGAAACTTCCCAAATTCCAGGCTTAGTAACCAGAAGCAATGAATTAAAAATAGTTTTCATTTTGTTTTCTTTTTAGTTCTTGTGGTTTCATCCACAGCACTAGGTAATATTTTATAACACTATTTATTTCTCTGGTATATAAAGATTTAGTTCATTTATGTCTCCTTCCTGGTAATAGTGATAAATCATGCAGTGCAATATTTCTATTGGTTAAATTATTAAAGTAAATAAGCCACATTTCTTATTATTGCAACTACAGAAATGATCTCTTTTTAAAAATGTTTTAATTTGTTCTAATTAGTTATACATGACTGTAGAATGCATTTTGACACATCATACATAAATGGAGTATAATTTCTCTTTCTTCTGGTTGTACAGGATGTAGAGTTACATAGGTCATGTAATCATGTATGCACATAGGGTAATAATGTCCCCCATACACCCACCCCTCCATTCACTCCCCTCTGTATAGTCCAAAGTACCTCTATTCCTCCCACTCCCCTTCTTGTAAATTAGCATCCACACATCAGAGAAAACATTCAGGCTTTGGTTCTTTGGGTTGGCTTAAGAAATGATCTCTTGACTTCTCATTTGTGACATGAGGCTATGATTGTCCTAGTTCTTCAATCACTTCCTAGTTTCTTATACCTTTCTATTTCTGTGCTTTGTGGTATTGTTTTTGCATTTGTAAGATGCAAGTTATTCTGTAACCATATATAATTTGTGTGGAGGTTGATTCCAATATTTCAAAACCATTGTTGAGAATTAACCTGTGACTATGTAATATTTTTATTGCAAAACCTGATGGTGAGCTATATTCTATTTTGACTAGCGTATCATAACACTGATCCAGTCAAAGGAGTGTCTTCTTAGGATCAAATTATTTCTCTCACTTGTGTGGTTGCACTGAGAATGAATCTTATAAGCCTTTGACCATTGGGAGTGTATTAACCAAGGGCCCCAGACATGGTGCCAGACCTTCAGAGTCTGCTCCTATGTGATGACTGTTCTTGGGACACTGTGTGAAGCAGGCTAGGGCCTGGATATGTGCAGCTTCTTCTAATGGCTGCTTTTGGCTCAAGGATTCCTTAATGCTCGCTGCCCCTCCCTTCTACCACTCAACAGTCTGGGATGGCCCCCTCAACTTTCCTTTCCTCTCTTCTCTCAGATATGCATCGCCCTCAGCAGCTCTTCTTACTGCCCCAGCTTCCTTTTCATCTCCTCTTATAATCATGTCCCCTAATATAATCCTTGCAAGTCTAACCTTGTCATACCATCTGCTTCTCTGGCAACCTGATCTGATGCAAATGCCATTAATTCCTCGAAATCATGTAACTTTTTAAGTTGCTTTTTATTTTAACCCTAGTGAATGCACTTTCCTCATTAATATTAATCACATCAATTTTAATCATATTTTATTATTATACATAGTATAGCATTTATAATATATTAATACATTAAGATATATTAACAAAATTATTAGTTAACCAATATGTTTTTATCTTTCATTATGTAATCATTTTTCCCAAATTTTTATTCTGTCAATTTTGATGCATACCATTTTTTATTTTATGCCCATACTCCCTCTCGGAGAATTTCGTTTTCCTGCTTCAATTCTTATCCTAGAATTTTCTCTCACTGTTCTCCAGTTTTGAAATTATTATTGATATGACCTCAGGATCTTTATTTCATTAGAGCATTAGCATTATACATAGTAGGTGATTTCATTTAGACAAAGTCCTACATGCATGGAATTTGATTTATACTATTTCAGTCCCCATTAGTCCTCTATCTCCCCTTCTTCCTCCCTCTATTCTCCTTCCTCTACTTTACCAATCTTCCTTCTACTCTTTTATTTATTTATTTTTGAATTGTGCATTTTACTTTCACATAAAGGTGGAATTTCCTGTGGTGTAGCATGAGTTTGTTAAATTCATTGCACATTTCCTCTCCTTCCCCCATCCCTCTTGATCTCCTTCTGCTCTACTGATTTCACCTATACCATTATATCTGATCCCCACCATTTATCCCTTATTTCATTCTAGCTTCCACATATGAGAGAAAACCTTTGACCCTTGACTTTCTGAGTCTGGCTTATTTCACTTAGCATGATGTTCTCCATTTCTATCCATTTACTGGCAATTGCCATAATTTCATTCTTCCTTTATGGCTGATACAACTCCTTTGCATATATACTACATTTTCTTAATCCATTCATTTATTGATTGGCATCAGGGCTGGTTCCATAATTTGACTATTGTGAATTATGCTGCTCTAAGCATTGAAGTGGCTGTATTGCTATAGAATGCTCATTTTAGTTCTTTTAAATAACTACGAAGGAGTGTGATAGCTGGGTCGTGCAGTGGTTCCAATCCTCCACATCCATGCCAGTATTTAATATTATTTATGTTCTTGATAATTGCCATTCTGACTGGTATAAGATGAAATCTTAGTGTCATTTTGAGTTTTGATTTGCATTTCCCTGGATGCTAAAGAAGGTAACCATTTTTTCATATAATTATTGGTCATTTTTCTTTCTTTTAAGAAGTGTCTGTTTAGTTCTTTTGCCCATTTATTGATTGGGTTATTTGTGGGTGGTTGGGTATTTTTTTTGTTTTTGGTTTTAAGCTTTTTGCAATCTTTACATACACTGGATATTAATCCCTTGTCAGGCGAGTGGCTGGCAAAGATTTTCTCCCATTCTCTAGCCTTTCTCTTCACACTTTTAATCATTTCCTTTGCTGTGCAGCAGCTTTTTAGTTTGATGCTGTTCCACTTATTGATTCTTGGTTTTATTTCTTGAGTTTTAGGGGTCTTGTTAAGGAAGCCAGTAGTGCCTGCTTCAATATGGTGGAATGCTGGCCCCCTATTTTCTTCAAGTAGTTGCAAAATTTCTGGTCTAATTCCTAAGTCTTTGATCCACTTCGACTTGACATTTTTGCAGGGTGAGAGATAGGAATATAGTTTCATTCTTGGAGATATGGATATGCAGTTTTCCCCACACCATTTGTTTAAAATTGGCCTTCCTCTGTAAGTCACAGGTTTTCCCAAGTCTATTATCATTATTACTTTAAAAAAATTTTTTATCCACCAGTCATATTGTCTGTGCTGCCTGCTCAATTCAGCTTCCACCTCTGTGGCCAAGCTAGCATGTCTCTGACACATTATTTCTTAATTTTAAGTTACTGACTTTCTGTGGCTCTATGGATTTTTTTTTTTTTTTTTTTTTTTTGGTTTGAGATTCCTTTGTTACTCACCTGGCTGAAAAGCAGTCTTCTTGCTTTGTAAGTCTGTTGCTAAGGAGCTACTGGGAAGTGCTTACTTTCTCTAATCTGCCATTTTTCTTCTTCCAAAAAAAATCTTAATGAGATTTATAAAGGGCTTGTTTCTGCTGAGATGGTTAAAACCATTGACAAGGATGAATTTTCATTCTTTGTTTTTATTTTTGTACGCTGTGACCCTTGGATCAAGGACTGGAAGTTGTTACATCCAATATCTTTATGCTTTTCTACTAGCTTCCTAGTTGTGACTAGGAGTCAGAGCTGGTGGTAGGAGCTTTCAGCTTCCCATCTCTCAGTATAGGGTGGGATAGATTGGGGTGCGGGGTTCTCACAATGGTGTATTCCTATAGTGAGTGTGGTGCAGAGTTCTAAACTGTATGTTCCAGTAGTTGGAGGACCCTTGGAACTCTGCTGGTGGGTATTTGAGATTTAACCAGGCCCACTGTTGCTGGGGAGATGCTGGTCTCTGCTGGATGTCTGGAGTGCCAGCAACAAAGGGAACTCTTCCTCTCTCTCCTTGTTATCTGTATGCCCTAGGTACACTTTTCTTTGCTCCTGTTTCAGTCACACTGGTCTGAGCAGACTCTGGGACCCATAATAGGCCGGCAGCTGGCAACTTCTTTTATGAGTTTACGATCTCCTGCCTCTACTCACAGTCATGCAATGTGTACAAATAGTTGCCATGCTGTTGACTCATATTCACACCAAACAATCCACCCATGGGCTGAACAATTTTGGTTGCAGTTCATTCAACAACTACCACCACTGACTCTGGGTCCATTAAGATCAGATTTAATGGAAACAGTACCTTACCAGATTTGTTTTAGTCAACTTTTGTCTCTGTGACCAAAACATTCAATAAGAACAACTTAAAGGAGGAATTGTTTATTTGGGGCTCATGGTTTCAGGAATCTCAGTCCATAGACAGCTGACTTCATTGCTCTGGGTCCAAGGTTAGACAGTGAGTCATGGGGGGAGAGGCACAGCAGGAGGAAAGCTGCTCTGCTCATGGTGGGGTCAGGAAGAAGAGAGCTCACGAACATTTTATGACACATTCCTCATTTTCTTTTTGAGGCACATTCTCAACTAATTTCCTAAGAAAAAGATGTGTCAGAAATAAATTTCTGAGTTTTGGAATTTTGTGATACCTTTGTTCTGACTTAGATATTACAGATAATTTATCAAGGTTTTTAATTCTACATAGAAAATACTTTTTCCCCCTCAGAATTTGGAAAGTCCTGTTCCATAGTCATTTAATGAACAGTCTTGCTGATAAAAATTATGAGACCAATCTATTTTTCATTGTTGTTGTTATTTATATTCTGCTTTTTCTTCATTAATTATAATCTTTCCTATATTAATCACATACTGAATTTCACATCAATATAAAAATAAATTTTAGGCACATTAATGTTGCTAAAATACTTCTTCAAAATTTTAGATTAATTTTTAAATTACACTTAAAGTATAAAAATGCATTTAGTAGAATACCATGTGACATTTTAATATGTGTGCATTATATAATGTTTTATTAAGGTGTTATATAACTATATCTTCAAAAATTTATCATTTATTGTGAAAAACATTCAAAATTATTACTTCTGTTTTTTGCAATATACAGCTTGGAATTTTTCAAAAGTACTTTTGAGATCCACATTTCTCTTTAGCATTCAATAATTCTATCTCTCATAATTTCCTCTCTTATTTTCTTTGTTGACCATTTCTCAAATAACATTAGTCTGAAATTATGTTTCTTTATTATCTACCTCCCTATTATACCTTGAATCTTAGTGTTGCCTGTATCTGATCAATATAGAAAATATAACTTCAACTTATTCCATAGCTGATCTGATAGTTCTCATGGATCTCATGCTACTTCTAAAGATACACATTTCAGTTAACCATATCACAGTCTTTTGCAGCTAACATAGTCTATTCATAGTTCAACTCCCCACCAGTGGTGGCTTAAATAGCTCCTTTTATATAAATGAGTCTCTTAGATTGTGTTCTACCTTCTTTTCCCCAAAATGGCAATTGAGTAATCAGGGGTCTTACTGTGCTCTTGTTGTGGTAAAAGGGTCTCAGGTTCATGAATGTTCTTTAAATCTGTGCTATTTTCTGCTGTGAGGACCTGGTCTATATGATTACTGGAAAAGTATCCCTAACTTTGGATAGGTTTTGTTTGACATTTTGCAGGCATGCTGACACCTACTGCTAGGATCTGTTCTACTCCATGTGCCTTTGATTTTAAAGTTCTCACATTCATGGTCTTCTTTTCTTCTTCTATCCCAAGTCACTTACCTTTGGCTAATGTACACCTCGGTGGTCATGGAATTGATGGGGAAGCCAAAGTTCTTCAAGGGACTTTAAAGTTGTTTCTTTACTCCTTTAAGCAAAACAGGATGCTCGTTCTAGGTGTTCAGGTGCCCTGTGCATATTGAGCTATATTTAAAAATGTGCTTTTTACTAACATTGGGACCAACAGATAGACACAGGGATTAACACATAAAACAATAATAAAATAGGGAGACCTCATCATTTTATTGCTCTCTTCTTTCTTCCTCCCTTAATCCTGAAGTTTGGATAAAGAGAGGAATGGACTATTTAAAAACTTCTTTCTTCCTGAAGCTGGTCTCCTGACTCAATCCAAGGGCAGTTAAGAATCAAGAGAGAAACCATTTGTACTATTCATATCCCCATTGTGCTAGGGGAGTGGGATGGATTGTTGAGGGAACAAAGTAGACACCTGGAGATGGGATGTGAGAGAGAAGGTTTAATGAAAAATGCTTCCAGGGAAGGTCAAGTGGTGATGGGCTGGGCAATTAGCACCTTCTTTTCTCAGGATGTCTCTGGTGCTTCACCAGAGTCTTGTGGTAACAGGCTGGACAAGTACCACCTGGGTTTCACACAGTGCCTCTGGTGTTTTGCCAGAAAATAGCACATTTGTCTCTCATGCTTAGTCCAGCTTCTTTAGCAGCTAGCTGGATGAGCACATCTTATTCACAGTGCTGTGCTCTGTACCATTCATCCCACGGAGATGGTCCACTAGGATAGGTTACAGACGCAATGACATCTTTGGCTTAATTTGTCTCAGTGTCTGACCAGCATCCCAAGGAACTTGGTGTACATAAAATAATGCAGCTTTCTACCAATAACACTGACTTGACCTAATTCCTAGTATATAAGAGAGAAAATCAGTGTCCCTTGAGATAATATTTACCTGGACATTCCAGCCCAAATTTGCTTCCATTGTTCTATTAACATGAATATGTTCTTGGGAATGGAGAGGGACAATTCAGGGACATGGGGTTTTACTGTCTTCATTTATTCCAAGATGACAAACCATTCAATAGAGAAGAACAAATCAATAGCCATTTCACAAATAATGTATTTACCATTGGTCTTTTAAGAGTTCACCAATCAATGAACACATCCACTATTGAGTTGGGGAATTTGGGGGAACTAAGACATAGGCATCAGATCCATGGAGATAAATGGCATCTTTATTACTGATTAAAAACTACTTAATGAAAGGGTCTTTAAGAACATGGCTACCTGGATTTGAAAAGTTTCAACTCAATGATAAACAGTCTGATTCACCTAGTTTTGGCAGAACTGAAAAATGTTGGCCTTCTTGTTCAGAGGAAGCTTATTCCATAAGGGAGTAGAAAAAGCAGGCACCCTTCAGGATAGATGGAACTATAGGAGAATGTGTAGTGACCTGAGCTAATCAAGTAAATGTGTCACTTCTCCATGCTTGACAGACAACAGTGAGGGAGCCAAATGTAGCTAAATGTGTCGTTCCATATCTTTATCCCTGTGGTTATGAGGTAGGAATATGTTCCTCTTCACAAAAATAGATGAAGTGAGAACTAAATATTCTCCCATAATACTCAATTTTTTTATTATTAGGCTAAATGATTCTTTAGTCAGCCTTGGACTTGGTTCTCATGCCACAAGAGAAGGTCAATTTTTTAGGATAGTCCTTTACTGAACTCTATGAGATCATTCCGTTAATGCCCATACTGTTTCTATATTAATCTTCCTGAATTCAACAGCAGAAAGTTAGATTCAGACTGAGAGTATTTTGAAATGGGTTAGAATTTTCTAATACAGACCAGAAATATCAGCATCACATGTGAGTCTGTTAGAAATGCAGAACATCTGACCCAGTCCAGATCTACTTATATTCTATAGATGGATAGGATCCCTGGGTAATTCTTTATGTACATTAATGTTGGAGAAGCACTGAGTTAGAATCAGTCATTAAGTAACATAACATAACTTAAAATCTCTGCTAAACCATAAGCCAAGAATTTCTTCTTAGTTTCCCAGTACGAATTTTGCATGACCACTACCTTCAGTGTATCTCACCAGAGATCATGGGATGGAATTAGTAATAGATGAGATTAAATGATGACCATTCTAACAATTCTTGAATTATTCTTTAAATATAGACACATATTCTTTACATTTACATTTAAACTCTCTCCCACTACAGAACTCATAAGAAAAAGTTACAATACAAAAATTGCATCCCCTTACTCAAATATAAAATATGAGAATATATCAGTCCATAGTTCTTGTTAAAGTAAAACTAAAATAAAATTCGAAAAATTTAACCCTTTGACATTGTAAGCTAATGTTCTTCCCCAAGACACCTGGGCCGAAACCCTCTCTGAGGGCTCTGTGTCTCCAACAGGTCCCTCCAGAACTGCCATCCTCTTAGTCACACTGTCTCCTCACTCAGAGAGTGGCATTTGAGGCATATGTTCCTTTCAGCAATGTGTGGAAAATTACACTGATTGTGGCCCAGTTCCCAGATCTTAAGGTTTTGTTCTTTCCTGTGCTATTGGGCATAGTACCAAAAAATTAAATTAAATTAAATCTAAACAATTTTTTTAAAAAGCCTGCTTATGACTGATATCTTTATACAACATGTCAGGCCTTGTCTTTTTCCAGCGTTTGAATATACCCAGCCTGTGTTGTTTATTTATACTCTCTTTCTCTGCAGTAGTAAGGTATCTCTTTATTTTTTTTCTTCCTTTTACCCCTATACTTTGAAGAAGGCTCATCTGAGATTTCACAGTTTAATGTATCTGAGTTCACTCTTTTTTTCCTACCACATAGAGAACTAGCAATTTTGCTAGATAGAATGTCTTACATTTCCCTCTCTCTGCTGGTGGTAGACCACTGAATTTCCTAGCAAATTCTTTTGACTTTGTTTTATGAGGGCCTCTTGGTGAAACAGAGCAAATGAGTAAGCTCTGATTCTATAGAAATCAGTGAAAGTTAAAGGAAATCTTATGTACCTTCATATACCTGGTCTTAATCTTTCCACTAAGGGGATGTTTTCCTACCAGACTAGGATAGCATGATTTATGATCAACCCATCTGGTTCTTCTCAAGGTTTCTCATCTCTTCTGTGCTTATTTCCTCAGAGTAAAACCAATGCTTTCCCTTCCACAAGAATTGGGCCACCTTGAGCCTCACTTAGTAATCACATGATTCCATATGGTATTTTACCAGTCTTCCCCTCAATCTGTCCACATTTTTCCTAGTGCTTAATATTTGTGTGTTTATTTATTTAATCCTCATCTTCTGATGGTGATTCTCTGTTTTAAAATTGGATCTTCATGTTTATCTAAATATTTAAGAGGATACCTTAATATCTTTTGATCTATTTTTGAAGTGAGGTTTCCAGGCATAAAACCTTACTGTTTCCTTCTGGTACTTTTTTATTTTTAGTTTTGGAATACAACCACTTTTTCTGATCTGGGAGAAACCAGAACACATGTCCCTTCTTCAGAGCCTTCTTTAAAACTCAGTACACCCAGGTGTCTATTCTCTGCTTTCACATCTGTCCAGCTTGACCTCCAAAATTTAACATTGTCTCTTTTCTATACATGTGCTCTTCCCTTCAACGTACAACATTTATTGTATGGAAATTCTTTCCTTCTCTAGCTTAATTAGTTCATGTTTATTTTTTATTCTTCCCTATTCTGATATCAAGACCAAAGCCTATTTTTAAAACAATCCAGTCACTTCTAGGATTTTTGAGAAAATGATTCCTAGAGACAGAATGTCCTGATTCAGGTTCTAAAATTGCCTTCTTAAGTCTTTGAACTTGAAAGGATTTTATTGACATGTTATTTGGCCTCAATCGAAGCTGATGGCTTCCTCTTTATAAATTAATGGTCTCTCTTCCTATCATTTTCTTTATAATAAGATCTCTTGGGCTTATGTGAATAGAAGTACAATCTGAATCTTTGAAATCTAAAATTTTCATCAGGGGTTTGGAAATAACACAGTTCCTGTTTGAGGCCAAGTGAAAGGTAGTGACTCAGACAATGTGCATCTTGCTCAAGATGATTACCTTTATATATTTTCCTCTTAACTTTTAATGTAGTTGCAAACTACATAAAGACTAACAGAATCTGTGCCAACTGCGCTGGTAATGCATAGCAGCTCACACATTGGTCCCAATCTGCAGTTCCCACTTGGCACATAGCAGCCTGGAAGTTAAAAACTCTTAGCTAAGGTAATGGCTGGGAAGCACAAGAAAAGAAGGAAAAATTAATCCATACTTCAATAACATAAATATTTGTCTAATGAATTTTTGCTTAGTTTAAGTGAGGATAAAATAACCTCAAGATTCCCTTTTGTGCAACGGACCTACCTACGAGGGAAGATCTGTTTCACTTCAGTGGGGTCATGTTTAGTCATGAGGGACCATCTCATGCCTTAGGTCAGATCAAAGTCAAGTGCAGAAAATGCTGTTCCTGTCTATTAAGGCTTGTACAACCCACACTTAATAATTCAAGAGCCCATTAAAAACAGCCAATGGACCTCTAAAAATAGCTAATCTCCTATGGATAAGCCACTGTCAAAGACTAACTTCAAAAGGCAACATTACCTTTACTCCCTATGACTTTTCAGTAGTACTATACCAGACACTTTAATCTTATTTAGTTCCCAAATAGCAGTTCTTGCACATTTTCAAGAATTCAGGTTTAATACTATAGTGCTAAATCAAATAAATGGGAGACCACTGGCCTGAGGCTGTCTTGAAACTTTGAGTTCCAATGTTAAACAAACTGCAACCTAATTTAGTATATAAACAAACTGAAAGCCAATTTAGGCATATATTTTGTAACAAACAGTCAAGTTTCAGCCAATGGTAAAAAGCTGAGCATCAACCAAGCACAGGGAGCCAACATATCACACCATGCCCAAATAAGGCAAACCCCTAAATAATCAGATGATTTTTCCACTTTACTTCTGTGTCCATTCTATAAACATCCACTGTCTATCACTTCTTGCTCTTAATGCTGCCCGATTGGATTTGTGGTTTGTTCTTTGCTGAAGTAAACTCTTAAATTTAATCTGTCTACTTTTTTTTTTTTTTTCCTGGAGAAAAAGAAAGAGAAAAACTTTTTCCTTTCTACTTTTCCCAAATATGAAACAAGACAGGAGCGAAAAACTTAGGGGTGAAATGATATGTGTATTACTAATAATATTAAGTAGAGAACAGAAATTTAGTTATTTGGCAAAATGGACTTGCTATATTTCACCTGAGTTAGGTACACTTGGTCATGCAGCCCCTAGTGCCACTAGACATCTGCATGTCTCCCTTGCAGGACTAGAGCCAGACTCTAAGATTACTCCAAAGAACAGGAGAAGCTGCACATGTCTTGAGAAGCAGTTGGGTGCAAAAGGAAACCTGGGAGACACTGAGTCAGCCACACTCTTTCCTTTCTTAAATGCATTAGTCAGATCTTTCCTCCCCCTACATTTCTTCCCTGGAGAGTGGAGAGTGAAGTCATTCCTTTCTAAGAAAGCAAGAGAAATCAGGAACAAACCCTTTCACTGTATAACATAAACATGGATGGAAGCAATGATTTCTGCATTCAGTTGATTATTCCTTTCATATACTTTTTAAAAAGTTGATATTTGGAAAAATAATTGAAAGGCATAAATATCATTCTCCCTGAAGAATGCAAATACTAATTGTTCTTATTTTTTCAATTAGATTCTAAGTCATTTCCCAAACCTTCACCTGTATAGAAGGCATGCCTAAAATAGTTTAAATGTCAGTTTTTTCAATAAATAAAATATGGAGCTGGGGATGTAGCTCAGTTGGTAGAGTGTTTGCCTCACAAGCACAAGGTGCTGGGTTCAATCCCCAGCACCACAATAAATAAATAAATAAATAAATAAATAAATAAATAAATAAATAAAATATGAGTGTTGTTTTAGTTGGTACTTATTGAATAAAGAGGTAAGTGATTTTTAACAGGCCAACCAGCTCACTGAGCAAATCTCTGTTCATCTGGGTGAAGTTGGGAAGGAGATTCTTTTCATTAAGGTCGAATAAATAAAGGCTCTTGTCCCAGGACTGCTGCTTGACTTTGTAATTGATGATTTCTTTATGCTTTATCCCCCCAACCACTTCTTTAAAGTGGAACATAAAGGTTTCATTAAGTTATTGTTGGATTGAATGAGGAAATATATATAAATTGCATAACATATTGTTTGACAAATTGCTCCAGTAAAATTAGCTGTCTAGCTATTAATAATTGACATCATTAATGATAAAGTTACTTTGTGATCTCATTTTTAAATATTAATATTTTCCTGTGTATTATATACATTTAAAGGTGATCATTATTGAAAGCAATTGCCTTAATCCTTTCTTCTTTTTTTCATCTGCATAAACTATCGTTGCTAATAGTCAGTACTCCTCCAAAGAGAGTGTTTCTTCCTGAATATTTTTCTCTGGGTAGCCAAATGATAATTGGCAAAATATGTCTCATAAGATTTGTCATCTATTAGCCTCATTGCAAAGGGCATGTAATAATTCCTCCAACATTCCTCTGAGCAGCTGTACATCAGGAATAAATGGTGCTGTGAGGGAGAGTATGTCTCTGTGTATTTCTTTGAGGAGGAAATGATAATTGTGATATGTACAGACAAGGGAGAAAGAGTACAATTCAGTCATAAAAAGAAAAGTAACTACACTTTAAAAGGAAACTAGAGGAAAAATTCTTAGTGTTTTCTAGTTTCCCTGTGGAAATAAGAGACACAACATTTCCAAATGTTATTGACTAGGCTGCCAATTAGATCACCTATTATTAGGTAACTTTACTTTGGGTACATCTACCTGGAGACACGGAGTGACATAAACAGAACATAGGACATAAACAGAATTCTGCAAACTTCTTCCAGACACAGGATGACCAGACAAGATGATCTTTGTCATTGCCTGAGGCATAGATATCCTTGACCAAGTATTCATTCCAGAAAATTGTGAGGCAATGGCTTCTGTGATTATTTTCAGCTGTGGTCTGGTTGAAGGTGTTGCACTTGGTAATGAACAGATGCCCTCAATGCTGCTCCAGGCTCTCATGTTTCTACTCAAGCAAACATTCCTCCAAAAGCAGAAGACCATTTCACAGCTCTCTGTTATGTTTGCTGGAACACATCCTTGGGAATATGTGCATTAATAAATTAAAAATATAGAGGATTTGAAATATTGCTCAAAATGCATGCTATTTTACCTTCATAAATAAAATATGAAAGTTCCATGGATAAATACAGACCAAGTCCCTCCACACACACATTTTTCACATCATTAGGCTTTGGTTGCCTGTCTATCATCATTTCTGCCAATAAAACTTTACAATAAGAATATCAGTGACCTAACAGGAGTTATATTCTTGCTATCTTTTTTTTCTAAATCAAGCCATAAAATGTAGAATGCAAAACCAGGGCACACAAGCACAGAAAAATCTCCATTAGGTGCAAGGACTCTGTTTAAAGAAATTTGAATTCAACCATAATAATCTGGAACCCTTACAGAATTTCATAAAGGAAATTTTAAATCTCTGTCAAAAATACTTGAAAATCTAGGTGTTGAGATGCAACACCACTAAATAATTGTACTGTAATGAGAATTCTTGTAATGGACCCCTTCCCAAGCTTGCCACTTCATTTATAGGGCACACTATTTTTGCTGTAACTTGGCAATGTTCTGTGGAGTATAAGTCATGATTTGCTGTTAGTTGAAGATTTCAGTTCCAAGACTTATCTAATTTTGTACAAAATTAGATTTCAAATACTCAGATGCAAATGGCAAAACACGTCAATAGCATTGCCCTTTAGTTCTAGTTATTATGCTAAGAAAGTCAGTCATTAAAGAAAAAAAAAAAAGCATTTGCTTTGGAAAAAGCAAAGTACACCAGAAATCTAGTCTTTTAATTCTTTTAAAAAACAAATTATAAAAAAGTCATCCAAAAGTATTAAAACATAAAGACAAGGCAGTATTTCATAGTATGTAAGCAATTTTAACATATAATAGGTATGAACTAATCATGTTAGGCCATGTATTTTTTTTTCTAGCTGTAAATTTTGATAAAGAGATCTCACGATTTCCTGATTTATTTCCTAAGGTTCTGTGTAAATAAACATGGCCATAATTGAGAAAGTTATCTGCAACCCAGGAATTTACATATTATGTTCTTTTCTGCATTCATAAAACTGGTCTGATTTCAGGTTAACATTGATATTTAAGCATGATCTTTAGGATGTCTTTAGTTATAGAGGTGACTGTGTCTATTCCAAAGAGTGTAGATTGCTTTGGCCTGGACTCTCATATTTATTTGGACCAGAGAAGTCAGTTTGGATACTCTGATCATATCACATACCCACAGGATCTCATAATCATTCTGCTAGTATAACCCAGAATGATATAAACCCACAACTGTTCTCTCATCCTTTACAATATATTGCAAAGGCCACCTCAAAGTTTTGGTTTCCTGAATTAAGTTGTGAATGCCATTATGTAGACACAAAAAGAAGCTCTGTAATTCATGGTTGCAACCAAGGGAAAGTTGGCTAAATTTCTTTAATAGTTCAAGGACAAGAGACCTCTGCTTGAGACCCCAGGACTTAAACATTGATATAGAGCAAAATATAACTGAAATATTCTGCAGTTAGTTAATATATCCAATTCTGACCTTTACAATTCCAGGCTAATCAGACAGTTTACCTGTACCCACAGGTCGTTCTCAGGAAGCTCTCTGATCTTCATGTCAGTCTTATAGATACATAAATTTGTAGCTGTATTCATTCCTTCCTCACAATGTTTAATAGCATTGGTTTTTGTTTTCTCCCATGAAGCTTCTTTTACAAGAAGACAACAGAAGTCATGATTTGTGACAATAAAATATTGAAAGTAAAGGAAAAATAATGTGTGGGAAAATCATAAGGAAATATATTTCCTTTAATAATGACTTCTGAAGTATTTTGCCTCACAAAGTAAGAACCTGGGAAGAACTGTGAACTATGATAACTATGACCATTAACCACAGAAAAGATAAATTATTTTAAAGCACTTTTATTTATTTATTGACTCTGAAAGACAGCCTTGAGGAGAACATAATTTTATAGACATAGTAAGAAGAAGCGAGGCATAAATCATGGTGGCAGTCTTAATATCCTGCTCAAAATAATCTGAAAATTGGAACATAGAAGTGAATAAAATTTGGTTTTATTGTTTTGTACCTGGAAATAGAGTTATGTAACAATTCAGTATCACAGATACAGATTACCAACAAGAGCACTTCTGATGACTCACATTTAACTTAAATGAGCATTTAAAAAATTTTCTGTAGCAAAGAAGATTCAGCCAAGATTTTTATTATTCATGAGATACTACGTATAATCATATTTTGTTTATTGTTTAGCACATTATTGTCTTGTTATGACTAAAGACTCATCTTTCATATGGATATCTGCATATCTCAGCATATGAGTAGTAATATAGGTTGAATAAAAATGGTTGATCTTTGGAAACAATATCCAGGAAGTATCCTTGATCACTACAGAAATTTTCTACCTACTAAGCACTTGCAAGAAAATTGATGTCTTGATTAATAATGTGAGATTTAAATTAGTGTTGTGAAAAGCAATGAAACAACAGCATAATTAAGTCTACAACTTGGAATCAAAATATATGGGAGATTTAATCAGTGAAATAAATTTAAATCCACATGGCAGTACAGATTAGAATTATTTTTCAACTGAATTAAAACTTAATCAAAGGATGAAAATTATTAATGTTTTAAAGGCAACCAAAAGAATTTAGTGTTTGTCAGGTGATTGTGTATTTTCTTGGAAAAAATAGAAAATGTTTGAAAAAGTTATGTAGGAAAGTCCTGGAAGATGAGTCTTCATTTTCTTTACAAAAGCAGACATCTACAAAATTCCATGTACACTCAAAATTTTAAATTTAAAAATATTTAAAACTATCAATGACTTATTTTTTAAAACATGATTTTGCTCTAGGAGCAGTGGTACATTGAGGATTATACCACTTCATTTTTTTTCATGTAAATGCCTTAATAATTATTTTTCAAAAAAATTTTTACATATGTTTTAAGAATTATTCATGTTACTTCTAAGGCAGGAGTAATTTTTCCACCATCCAGAGACATTCATCTTAGGAACAGTAAAGCATGAAGTAACAATGAAACTCAGACAAGTTCCAGGAAGACGAACAATGACATAAGTTGTAGTTAGGCTCTTCTGAGTTTAAATGCAAGACGGTTTGCTTAGCTTTCCTGGTACCCTAGGCAAGTTATTGAACTTCTCTTTTGCAGCTGACAAGAAATTAAGGTATAACAAATACAAACAGGCCTTCTCTGACACTTTATAATAACAGCTGCTGATTTATTGTGACCTTGATCCATTTTTTCCTCATTTTGTGACCTGGGAAAAGCTGACATCTTCTCAACCCTAAAACTTGGAAAATGACACCCATCTGATGTTACGTGGAAATTGTGTAAATTAACCTGTAAGCATGCCTGACGCCAAAAAGGGTATCCATTTCCTATGATATAGCCCTGCTCCTGCCAGTTTCCCTATTTCAGGTTTATAATCAAGAGTTTCTTTGCTTCCAAGACATGACTTTCTTTTATTTTATCTATAATCACTGAGAAACAATGTTAAAACTAAGGAAGCCAGTAGCTTAACCAACTCTATTGTAAAGTAATTTCCCTTTTTGTCCCTTCATCCTCTCTGTAAGTGACCTATGGGGTGTGAACACTGGAGGAGGCTACATTTTTTGCAGGGGAGCGCATCTCTTTCTTAATTTGTTAAAATAAACTATTTGAATAGGAGATGTTGAAGACTTATTCTACTTCTAGATTCTGAATTCTGATCATCAAACCAATCTCCACCTAAGTGGATACCTATTTTCCTCTTTGTTATTTCCAAATTCCCACCTGATAACTTTGTCCTGAGTTATACTGAGGAATAAAAGTCAGATATTAATGAAACCTTAATTGTGATTTCTAACCTTGCACAGGTCATAGGCATTGCTCCATTCTAGAAGTTCCCACTAATGTTTCCTTTAATGTCAGGGACTGGTTAATAAAATATGGATGGTTTGGCAAAAACCCATCTCCAAATCTTTAAAAACCAATTTAAAAGGCATACTCTGCTAATATTATCTTCACTTATGTAGAACAATTGTGTACTTATTATAAATAATGCACACTCATATTTTTTGGAATTGAACTTTTAAAGTGTTCTCTATGAATTTAAGAATAAAATAGCTAGTGCATACTATACACATATTCATACTCAGAAATTAAAGTTATTTTTATATAAGGAATGTTAATTCTTGACAGGATGTGTAAGAAGTATCATGTCATTGTAAGATTTAAGACAAGTACATACACTGATTTTGAGTTAACACATATGCCAGTTTTCTTCAATGTGTATAATAACTTAATGAAGAAAGATAAATTGCTGCTTTGACCAATTTCACTGAACAAACACTGATTTGCATTTCAAGCATATACTGAATGCATAGATACTATTTGATGGTTATCAATAACATGTCTTGAGAAACTAAATATTATAATTATTAATATTCAGATATCATAATTTTATATGATGAAAATTATAGGACTGATTCTTAGCTACATTTTAATACAATCTGATAATTTTGAATTTTTTGGCTTGATTAGAATATTTTTAATTTAAAGAAACAAACATGTACTTACCTATTTGTCCTCCTTGCTAGGGATCCAACATACATGTGTGACCTTACTTTTTATTCTGAGTTTAATAAGAAACAGTCCAGAAAATCAAGTGGTGACCAGGAATGATAACAGATTTAGTTTAAAAAATCAACATTGAAGGACATTAACAATATCATCTATTTTTCCCAATAATTAAAAAAGGATACAGCTTAGTAATCTTCAAAAATAAATGGTAAATTAGTCTCAATTATGAGGTTCAGCACTGTCTGTAGAAAAATGCAAATTGTAATGCTAAATTTCTTCGGAGAGATTTGAGATTTTATTTCAATAAAATAGTACATAAAACTACTCAAAGTGAACCTACTCTTTAGGATATCTAATGTGAATTGATACATAGAAGAATGCTGCATGTGAGGACTTGAGAAATGTTTATGGGCAGTGACATGCACTATAATTCCAGTGGCTCAGAAGCCTGACGCAGGAGGATTTCAAGTTCAAAGTCAGCCTCAGCAGCAGTGAAGTGCTAAGCAACTTAGTGAGACCCTGTCTCTAAGTAAAATATAAAATAGGGCAGGGGATGTGGCTCAGGGGAATAGTGCCCCTGAGTTCAATCTCCGGTACCTGACCCCAAAGAAATATCTATGATGGAGAAAGAGAATGACGATTTGTTTTCACCACTCCTGACCATCTAAGAGCTAAATTTCCACAAATAGTGCTGTGGAATCCAAGCAGTTTATACCAGTTCTTTGAGAGATTGATTCCAGGATGGTTTTAATGTTTTCATTAAAATAGATGCTTCTTTTGCCATGATAAATGTAGGAAAGAATGAAGATTTAGACTATAGAACAAATATTCGCTTTAATTTTATTTTTAATAAAACCTGTGGGGCTGGGGTTGTGCCTCAGTGATAGAATGCTTGCCTGGCATGTGTGAGGCCCTAGTTTTGATCCTCAGCACCACATATAAATAAATAAATAAATAAATAAATAAATAAATAAATAAAATAAAGTTCCACTGGCGACTAAAAAAATTATTTTAAAAAACCCATGTGACTAGGCACTATTTTAATTTGAGAAAACAGAAGCCTATGTGTTTGGAAGCTTAATTTTGCATCATAGGTTAAAAATACAGATTTTAAGAATTGTCCCGTTTCCATGAGATCAATCCTGAGACTGTCATGATTCATTGGACATGAACAGAGTTATCACAGAGTGAAATGTATCATGAGCTCCATTAAATTTTTTTGCATTGCACTGCTTAGTGAGGTATGTAAGCAAACTATCTACATAGCGAAAGAATTTGTTTCTGAGATAATTCAGGATAAAATGGTGTTCTATGAAGAGGAAACCGGTGTTAAGCTTTTCATAGAACAGAAAATAAAAATTAAGCAAATCAAAACATTTTATAGCTGCATACTCTTTGTTGAAATATTATTGAAGTGTGCAATCAAAAGTAAATTTTATAACTTAAGAACAGCTAAGCAAATAACTTGACTAAAAAATGACCAAAGGACCTGAAGAGACATCTCTCCCAAGAAGACATTTAAAATGAAATGCAAACAGATATATGAAAAGGTGCTCAGCATCACTAATTATCAGGCTAATGAAAATTGAAGTGATTGTGAAATATTACCTCACACCTCTTTGGGTGGCTATTGTCAGAAAGACAAGTGATAACAACTACGGGAAAGGGTGTGGAAAAATTGTTGCGTATATTACATTGTTGGTGGGAATATAGACTGGGTCAGTTTGTATTTAAAGTAGTATGACAGATCCTCCAGAAATTAAAAATAGATCTCCCACATGACTCAGGAACCTCACATCTAGGTATTTACCAGAAGAAGAGGAAATCACCACCTCATAAAGATATTGAACTCCCATGTTCATTGCAGCAATATGCACAGTGACCAAGATTTATAAATAACCTAAGTGTCCATTGACAGGAAAATAGTAATGGATAATGTCATATGTAAACAAAATGAAATATTATTCAAGCTTAACACAAAAAAGAGATCCTGCCATCTATTACATGGATGGGTCTGAAGGATATTTCACTAAATGAAATATGCTAGACATGGAAAGAAAAATGTTTCACAATCTCACTTTATGTAGAACTTTTTTAAAAAAGTTGAATATAAAGATAGAGAATATCACCTTGTTTATCATAGGTTGGAGTGGAGCAAGGAAGTGGCAAGGTGTATGTCAAAGGATAAAAAGTAGCAGATATGTACGATGACAAGTCTAGAGATCTAAAGGACAGCATGAAGAATACAATTTATAAAACTATTTTATTACAGAGTTTTATTAAGTAAGGATATTTTAGCTGGTTTTGTCACAAGAAAAATTTAACTATGTGAGATGATAATGCTAATCTGCTTCAGTTTAGGTACTTATCTATTAGTTTATTATAACATCATGTTATGAACCTCAAGTATATATACATTATCTTTCTATCTATCTATCTATCTATCTATCTATCTATCTATTTAATAAAATTTAAGTATGAAAGAGTAAAAAAGCAATAGTATATATTTAAATGACTTAATGCAGCAATTTATATTTGTTGAAACTACTAAAGTACCTTAATCTGTATGTAACAATTTTGCACTCTGTTGAAAATAAATAAAATGAGAATAATGTAACACATACCCACATTTATCACATATCCTTAAATCATTTCAATACTAATTTTACTGCATATTTTTAAATTTCTAATAAATTAAATATCATTTTATGCATATCAAAGATTTTGTTGTTTTAATAAGTAGAAAAAAAGTTAGGCCAATTAAAAGACTACTTAAAATAATCTAATCCAATAGAAACTCAAAGTAATTAGTAATACTATGCATTCTCTATTTTACTTTTGTTTGTTATGCCTGTCCTCTACAAGCTACTTTCTCAAAGAATGCTCACATTCTTTATTAACTCTTGAAAATGAAGCAAATTGCTTAAAATAAATATTTGAATGTTTCTGAACAAAACTTTATGTAGTCAAAGTGACATTATTATTATTTTAACTAAAAGGTAAAAATCAGTTGCAAATGACTCCAATGATGTTTATAAAATCATTATGTTAGAATGAAAAAATCAATTTTGCTGAAATTTTATATGTATTGCTATGTATATTTCTTGAAATGTATATATAGAGAATAATTATTTAAAGAATTATTGACTGCATTATTGACTGCATTATTGACTGCATGTTATATTGATCAGAGAAAAGGAAATGTGTGTGACTTATTTGCTCTTTCTTTATCAAAACATGAAAAATCTCATGCAGTCTTCAAAGCTAACACATTTCAAAAATATTCCTTATTAACACAGCTAGGAAATCAAACTAACTACTAAATGATTCAAAGGTAAAGAATAAATTTCTAAGCATAGAAATTTAATTAAATGTAGAAAGGTCTTATATGTCAATGTTAATAATCTAAAGCTTGAGAATTGTGTGTATGTGTGTGTGTGTGTGTGTGTGTGTGTATATGCAGAGACATATGTAAAGTATATACAGTTTCAATTATAATTTACATTGTACAAATATCTAACACACAGTAAAATATGGAAATTTCTTACAATTTTGTATGTAGGTATCATAAAATTTAAAAGACAATTTAAAAACTGCATATTCTTTGATACATATATATATATATATACATACAAACATATGTATGGGTGTGTGTGTGTGTGTGTGTGTTAGTGTGTGTGTGTGTGTGTGTGTGTGTACTTTGGGAATTCTTAATCCCTATAGTGTCTGCTTACTCAGCAACAAAATATAATACACTCATGTATTTGTAATCCATATTGTTATTTCTATATTGAAAAACCAACACATAAATAATTTAGTTGTTGTTTTTTTTTTTTTATCTTTTAAGTACAGAGTTGTTTGTATTTCCTGGCACTACCATTTTCTAATTTGGTTTCCCCCCAAATGATACATTTTCATTATATTTCTTGGCCAATTTATAATATTATAATTGTTTTGATAAATCATTGTCCCAAGAGTGCAGCAAATATCTAAGAAGTGACGTCTAAAACAATACAAATTCTAACTTTACTAATTTATAATTCATGAACACGTCTGTCTTGTGATGTTTATTTATTTCCCTTGAAATTTCTTAAAATGAGAGGTTCTTGAAGCACCTAGTAAGTAAATCTTATTTCCTCCCATTTTATTATTATGAAGACTCTTTTGTGCTATTCAAAAACATGCCCATAATGCAGATTCCAGTATCTAGGTTGCTAGTTGTTATGAAGAATGAACTGAAGCAATAAATAACAAGCATGAAAGGAGGAAATGCCTAGTTTATTTTTTCTTTATGAGACGTGTAGATCCTGGTATTGGTTTTCAACTGCTACAGTAATAATATTATTGACAATACAATATACCACACATATGGGTGAGTGTGTGTATGTGTGTGTGTGTGTATAACCAATCAAAAAATTCAGTGTCTTAAAACAATAAACTCTTAGCCCAGAAGAATGTGCTCCAGCAATGTAGCTTAGTAGTGGTTTTCCTGATCTCTACTGAACTCTTCCACCTGTTGACAGTTGACTGCCCTTACAGAGGTTGAAAGTGATTGAAACATATGTCCTTTATGTTCCAGTGGGTGAACCCAAGCATATTTTGCAGGGATAGTGGAGAGAAAGGTACAAAAGTGGATTCTGAGTGTTCAAGCCCATTTAGGTCTCTGAATTATGATCGCGGCATTCCCTGGCCCTTTAACAGGCTTCGTGGTGCAGCTCAAAGTTATGATGGAAGGCACTGTAAAGCGACACAGAAAAGTAAGTGGAGCCAGGAACTAGTGAAGACTAGATGACTAATATAATCAGTACACAGCATGCAGTCTTCTAAGAATGTAACTAAGATAGGAAAAGGGCCTGTGCTTAAGATGGCACAAGGAATATCTACAGGATAAGGCTGTAACCATTATGATCAAAGCAGTACTGAGAAGATTTGGAATTTTATTGGTTCTTAAGGGTCAGGATGACTGGTAAATAATGATAGAGATTTCAATTATGGAATATAGCACTTGTATTAAGTTTCTTGCAGTTTCCATGACAAAGTAAAGCAAATGATGTGTCTCAAATAAGGGGAATTTGTTCTCCCAGAGACTAAGATGCTAGACACATTCAGTACCAACGTGCTTACAGAGCCAGTCTCCCTCTGAAACCTGTGAGGAGACCCCCTTTGTCCTTCTAGCCTCTGGTGTTTG
>JAJEJO010003164.1:0-18047 GCA_020662805.1 Glaucomys volans
CAGCTTCTCTGTCATTCTGAAGTCCACCCACAACTAGGGTGGAGTCCCGGGGGGATTGATACAAATTTTGGGCAATATCTCAGTGTGCACTAAGGATGTGCACGGGATCCCACAACATCAAAAGGCCCTTGAACTTCTACTATATCTTCTTATCTTTTGCATGATCTTTACTAGAGGAGGCCTTGCAGTGTGGAGGTGAAAGGTTTAGACTGCAAATGGGCCAGGTCAAGGCTGCTTCTCTTGACCCACATGACTTGGGTGCCCCATGAGCAGCATCAGACTCTGTTGCTTTATGAGTCAATCCTACCATCCACTCGACTACCCCAGACCCTTGTCTCAGCCTGATTCTTTAGTCATCTGCCCAGCTCCTGCATCCCCCGTCTAGTGCTTTGATTGGCTTGTGTTGTCGGTAGGAAGACCCCTGCCTTTCTCAGTCCAGCTGCCTTGTCCAGGGAAGATCCTGTCACAGGCTTGAGATTTGACTCTTTCAGTTCCTGTGCCTAAAAGCAGACCTGACTCACTTCTTGGCAGGGGTCGGGGGCAGCGTGCACCAAGAGCCAGTTGACCCCAGGTAGCACATTCAGGAGCTCGCGGAGACCATGTGCTCTTTCCTTGGTGACTCCTGCCTCACCCAGTGGAGTTACCCACGATCCTCATCCCATGCCTCTAAAAGCCCTTCCTCCCATTTTGTAGTTCTGTTTTCAGAGCCTTGCTCATTAAAGGCAATTTTGGTTTCTGTTTTTATGATAATTTTCAAACTCTTAAGTGAAACTTGTTTGAAATGTGTGTCACTCTGTTATTACAGAAACAATGTAACGAGAAATGCACTTTCATATAAGAGTTTATCTACGTTGCCACCAAGGAAAGATAAATTGCTCTTGAACTTAAATATTTGAACTTGAAAAGCATTAAGACAAAGAGATGGAAAAAAGATAATCTGATAGGTAAGGGATGTTAGGGGTCTAATCAATAGGAGTTTCTGAAAAAACAGAGGAAGTTAGAGAAATAATTAAGAAATATTACAGGAAATTTTCTGAGGTCTTTGTGTTCAGACAGGCCTCAGAATAATGAACGGAACAGGGCCCACCCCTCATGTTAACATCGTGAAATCCCAGGTCACCAAGGATAAAGGGAATACCCCAAAAGCTTCCACTGAAGGCCAGTTTCCTTATAAAGCAGTAAGAATGAGAATGAATCAGAGCTTTCAATAGGAAAATCAATATAAAGGGCCAATGATTAGTGCCTTCAAAGTTTGAAGGGAAATTTGATTATAACCCAGGATTCAATGCTAACCCCAATTATCAATCAAGTGAAAAAGCAGAATAGATTTACAATCATCAAGGGTACAGAAAATTTGACCACCACACTCCTTTGTCTAGGGCATCAATGGTCCGTAGTGGTAAATAAGGAAGGAAAATCAAAGATGACAACCTTAATCTCAGAAGCTGGTTGAACCCAGGGAAGCAGGGAAGTCCCCAGATGATAACCGCGCAGATGGAAGAACAGAAGGTTGTAGAAGGTAGATCTGGGGCAGGGGAGGAAAAGCAATGCAACACCTATTGGAATGGAAAGTCGGGGTGGAGGGGGAGTTGAGAATATGATGAAGTCAAAAAATGCAAGAAAAAAAAAAAAAGAATGCTATTTGGAATTCCAGATCAACGGAAAGTATCACAAGAAAGCAAGCATAAGCTCATACTAGCTGCTGGACAGAATCATGTGTGTGGTCTCAGAAACGTGAGCATCATTTGCTGACTTTGCACTCAACTCATAAACGAAGCATGGAAGACTTCATTCGAGTTATGGAAAAAATGAGAATGCTGTCAATCAAGACAAAAGCAAAAAAGGTAGAGGAAAAAATGAGGATGCTGTCAATCAAGACAAAAGCAAAAAAGGTAGAGTATGTCCACATGTATCTTCGGAGGATTGGTTCCAGGACCCCTGCAGGTACCAAAAATTCAGGATACACAAGTCCCTTATATAAAATAACATAGTATCTGTGCATAACTTATGTACAGCCTCGCACATGCTGGAAAGCATCTCTAGATCGTGTATACTACTCTTACAATAGAAATGCTATATAAATAGTTGTTGTGCTATATTGTTTAGAGCCTATAATGACAAGAAAAAGTCTGGACATGTTTAGTACAGATGCATGCTTTTTCTTTTACTCATTTTTAAATTTTTTAAAATATTTTTTGTTCTAATTAGTTATACGGGAAAGTTGAATGCATTTTGATACATCATACATAATGGAGTATAAGTTCTCATTCGTCTGGTTGTACATGATGTAGAGTTACACAGGTCATGTAATCATCTGTGCACACAGGGTCATAATGTCCAATTCATTCTACTATCAGTCCTAACTCCATGCCTCCCTACCCCCATTTACTCCCCTTTGTCTAGTCCAAAATACCTCTATTCTTCCCTCCCCTCTCCCCCATGTCATTGTGAATTAGCATCCGCATATCAGAGAAAACATTCAGCCTTTGGTTTTTGGGGATTGGCTTATTTTGCTTAGCATAATATTCTCCAGTTCCATCCATTTACCAGCAAATGCCATAATTTAATTCTTTTTTAAGGCTGAGTAATATTTCATTGTGTATATATATACCAGTTTATTATTTTATTTATTTTTAATTTTTTAATTTATTTTATTTGTTCTAATTAGTTGTACATGACAGTAGAATGCATTTATACATTTTGATAGATCATACATAAATAGAGTGTAATCTCTCATTTTTTTGATTATACATCTTGCAGGATCACATCGGTCATGCAGTCATACATGTACATGAGGGAACGTCTGTTTCGCCTACTAACCTTCCTTCCCCCATACCCCTTCCCTTCCCTTCACTCCCCTCTACCTAATATAAAGTAACTCTATCTGCCCCCTTATTGTGAATTAGCTTCTGCATATCAGAGAAAACATTTGGCTTTTGGTTTTTGGGTTTGGCTTATTTCAATTAGCATGATATTCTGTAGACTCCATCCACTTACCAGCAAATGCCAGAATTTCATTCTTCTTTAAATCTGATATATATATATATATTTTTTTTTTCTTTATCCATTCATCTGTTGAAGAGCACCTAGGTTGGTTCCATAGTTTAGTTATTGTGAATTGAGCTGCTATGAACATTGATGTGGCTGCATCACTGTAGTGTGCTGATTTTAAGTCTTTTGGGTATTTGAACTCGCGATCCTGGGAGTTGATAGCTGGGTCAAATGGTGGTTCCATTCAGAATTTTCTGAGGAATCTCCACACTGCTTTCCAGAGTGGCTGCACACTGCAGTCCCACCAGCAATGTATGAGTGTACTTTTTCCCCACATCCTTGCCAACACCTGTTGTTGCTCATATTCTTGGGGATTGCCATTCTGACTGAAGTGAGATGAAATCTCAGTGTAGTTTTAATTTGCATTTCTCTAATTGCTAGAGATGTTGAACATTTTGTCATATATTTGTTGATTGTGTTTCTTCTTCTGTGAAGTGTCTGTTCAGTCCCTTAGCCCATTTATTGATTGGGTTATTTGGGTTTTGGGGATTTTTTGGGGGGGAGGGTTGAGTTCTTTATATATCCTGGAGATTAGTGCTCTATCTGAGGTGCAGGTGGTAAAGACTTTTTCCCAATCTGTAGGCTCTCTCTTCATGTTCTTGATTGTTTCTTTTGCTGTGAAGAAGCTTTTAGTTTGTTTGATTCCATCCCACTTATTGATTCCTGATTTTAATTCTTACGATTTAGGAGTCTTGCTAAGGAAGTCAGTTCCTAAGCTGACATGATGAAGATTCAGTCCTACTTTTTCATCTCTGTTCTAGTGCCAAAGTGGATCATCTTTGATCCACTTTGAATTGATTTTTGTGTAGGGTGAGAGATAGAGGTTTGATTTCATTTTGCTGCATATGGATTTCCAGTTTTGCCAGCACCATTTGTTGAGTAGGCTGTATTTATGTGGGTTTGTCTCTGTGTCTTCTATTTTGTGGTCTACCTGTCTATTTTGGTGCCAATACCATGCCATTTTTGTTACTATTGCTTCGTTGTATAGTTTAAGGTCTGGTATTGTGATGCCTCCTGCTTCACTCTTCTTGCTAAGGATTGCTTTGGCCATTCTGGGTCTCTGTTTTTCCGAACGAATTTCATGATTGCTTTTTCTATTTCTATGAAGAACGTCATTGGGATTTTAATTGGAATTCAATTGAATCTATTTAACACTTTTGGGAGTATGGTCATTTTGACAGTATAAATTCTGCCTATCCAGGAGCATGGAGGCCTTTCCATCTTCTAAGGTCTTCTTCAATTTCTTTCTTTAGTCTTTACAGATGCATTTGGGGGGGAATATTTTTTGATGCACATTTGGTTGAATCATTGGATGCTGAACCCCTGGATATGGAGGGCCTACTGTATACCATAGAAATCTGGGGAGAGAAGGAAGGAAAGAAGGGGAAGCCAGAGGCAGTGACTGCCTCTTCTTAAGAAGGATGAGCAGCGTCAGAAGACACTAGTGGACAGACAGGAAGAGTGGAGGCACATTCCCAAAGGTGACAACTGTAGCCAAAATGTCGATATGATTGTGTCAGGAGAACAAGAGGAAGGGAGAGAGAGGAGGAAGCAAGTGAGTTAAGTTTTCTTTCTTTTTTTTTCTTTCTTTCTTTTTTTTTAAATTTGGAACCAGGGATTGAACTCAGGGACACTCGGCCACTGAGCCACATCCCCAGCCCTGTTTTGTATTTTATTTAGAGACAGGGTCTCACTGAGTTGCTTAGGGCCTCGCTAAGTTGCTGAGGCTGGCTTTGAACTCGCGATCCTCCTGCCTCAGCCTCCAAGTGCTGGGATTACAGGCGTGCGCCACCACGCCCAGCCAAGTTTTCTTTTTAATGTCACAGAAAGCCAGTGAGTATGTGGTTTAAGACGTAGAGTAAGGAAATCACCTTTACTCAGGGATAGGTTGGGTGAGCTTCAGAAGACACAGTCGAGAGGGTGAGAGATGGTCACTCTGGGGCTAGGGCTGGACGAACAGGAGACCCTATTTCTTTGACTGAAAAAAAATCATTTTAAATGAAAGCGGTCATATTTCCTATGTTGTTTTTGAAGGAAGGTTGGCGAGTAATAAACAGATTGGAGACTTGGGAAAAGCAGGCTTGGGAGATGGTGAGCTGCGCTGCTGTGGAGCCCTCTCCCCTCTGCAATTGGGGTGGGAGCAGGGACCCCCACATTTGTCTGGTGGGTCCAGTGGATTCAGTACTTCCACACCCACCAGCCCCTTCCGTCCTCCAACAACCCTGCGGACTTTGAGAATGTGGGAACAGGGACTGCCTCCTCACCTGACAGAGAAGATCCAGGCTCAGGAGGGTGAGTGACTGGTGAGAATGTGAGGTGCTCAGCTTCTGGAGCTGCTTGGTCCCTCGGGGCGGAGCCCTGTGAGTGGTGACTGAGCAGGGAAGGGCAGGCAGGGAAGGGCAGGCAGGGAAGGCCCCCAGGGCTCAGCAGGAGCAGCCTCTGTGATTCTTACTGAGGTTTCACTCCATGGAGCTCCAACCAAGCCAGAATTCAAATCTAAGATGATCCCCCACCATGTCTATTGTTTAAAAATTGTATGTTTATATCAAAACAATATAATGACAGCAAGATGTGATGTTGCATGGGAGCTACTCGGGAGGCTGAGGCAGGAGGATTCCTTCAACCCAGGAGTTAAGACCAGAGTGGGAACACAGTGAGACCCTGCCACAAACAAAACAAAACAAAGCAAAACAACTGAGGAAAATGATATAATGATGACTTTAAAGAAATGTGCTTAGCCAGGCACCATAGCACACACCTGTCATCCCAGCAATTCAGGAGGCTGAGGCAGGAGGATCGGGAGTTCAAAGCCAGCCTCACTCAGCAACTTAGTGAGGCCCTAAGCAATTTTGCAAGATCCTGTTCCTAAACAAGACTATAAAAAGGCCTGGGGGGCTGGGGTTGTGGGTTAGAGGTAGAGCGCTTGCCTCGCACGTGCGAGGCACTGGGTTCGATCCTTAGCACCACATAAAAATAAGTAAATAAAAAATAAAGGTATTGCATCCATTAAAAAAAAAAAAAGGCTGGGGATGTGGCTCAGTGGTTAAGCACCCCTGGGTTCAATCTCCAAGATTAAAAAAATTTTTTTGTTTAGCTAGGTATACCTGCCATCCCAGTGACTTGGGAGACTTGAGGGCAGAAGGGTCACAAGTTCAAGGCTAGCCTGGGCAACGTAGAGAGACACTGTCTCAAAATAAAAAGCAGAAGGGCTGGGGGTGTGCTTCAGTAGTAGAGTGCCCCTGTGTTCAATCCCTGATCCCCAGTACCACACACGGAATTTTTTTTAAGTGTGTATAAATCACCTATAATCCTCCCATGCCTGTGCTCAGTAATTACCTAGATGTTTTTCTGTGATCCATTCTAGCCTTTGTCTACATTGCACATAATTTTACATACTTCTGATCCTTGTGCACATTGGTAAGCATTCTTACCTCCCATAAATGGTGTTGCTTGTTTCATAATTATCTGTTTTAATGGCCGTACATTATGCAGGATCATTTTTAATTAATCACAGTACCCTGGGTTACAGTTCATTATTATGCTAAGTATTTCCTTATTTTTTAATCTGCATTTTACTTTCCTGCAAGGCTGTTCCATCTGCAGAACGCTTTCTCACCGACCTCACAGCCTCACGGCAAGTAATGGGGGCAGGTGTGATCAGCCCTACCTGGCCAATGTCAGAGACTTCACTGTTTTTTTAAGTTGAATGCAATTTTATGATATGCATATGCTATGTTTTATTTATCTATTGTTTGTTAAAAACTCTTTTTAAAATATTTTTTTAGACAGGGCCCTGGGTTCGATCCCCAGCACTGCAAAAATAATAATAATAATAATAATTTTAGTTGTGAAGTCTCTGACACTTGCTACAACATAGATAAACCTGGAAGACTTCCACTAAGTGAAATAAGCCAGACGTGAAAAAGAGAAATATGGTTTCTACTTACATGGGATACTTAATCAAATTCATAGAGACAGCAAGTAGAGGGTGGGTGTCAGGGAGGGCTGGAAGGGAAGGGGAGATGGGGATCTGGCGTGTGATGGCTCAGAGTTTTCTTTGGTGCTGAGACTCAAACCCAGTGCCTCACACATGCTAGGCAAGCGCTCTACCACTGAGCCACAGCCCCAGCCATCCATTCATCTATTGTTTAAGTCAGTTTTTTCATCGCTGCAACCAAAAGACCTGGCAAGAACAATTCTACAGGACGGTTTTAGTGGTCTCAGTCCATTGACAGCTGGCTCCATTGCTCTGACCCTCAGAGAGGCAGAACATTATGGTGGAAGAGGGAAACAGCTCAGGACATGGCCACCAAGAAACAGAGAACTCCCCTCACCATGGACAAAATGTAAACCCCAAAGTCACGCCGCCAGTGACCACCTCCTCCAGCCACACCCCCTGCCTACAGTTTCCACTGATTAGGATAAAGCTCTCATAACCCATTCATTCCACTTTAAACTCTCTTGCATCTCCTCACACCTGAGCTCTTGGGGGACACTGCATATCTAAACCATAATGTCTTTTAGTGATATTGGGGTTGTTTTCATTTTCAGTTATTGTGAATATGCTGCTGTGAATATTGATGTACAGATGTCTGCTTCCATCTCTACCAAAAATTCTTTGGGGTGTATACTCAGAAGGGGGTGGGTTTTAAAAATCTTCTCCTGGCTGGGAGTGGTGGGGCATGCCTGTAATCCCAGTGACTCAGGAGGCTGAGGCAGGAGGATAGAAAGTTTTTGAGGCCAGCCTTAGCAACTTAGTGAGAACCTAAGCAACTTAGGGAGACCCTGCCTCAAAATAAAAAACAAAAAGTGCTGGGGGCTGGGTGTGGTGGCGCATGCCTGTAATCCAAGCGACTTGGGAGGCTGAGGCAGGAGGATCTCGAGTTCAAAGCCAGCCTCAGCAACTTAGCGAGGCCCTAAGCAACTCAGTGAGACCCTGTCTCTAAATAAAATACAAAATAGGGCTGGGGATGTGGCTCAGTGGCCGAGTGTCCCTGAGTTCAATCCCTGGTTCAAAAAAAAAAGGCTGGGAATGTGGCTCAGTGGTTAAGCACCCCTGGGCTCAATCCCTAGCACAAAACAAAACAAAACCAAAAGCAAAAACAAAAACAAACTCCTGTTTCCAGCTTTGCAGGGAGCAGGGAATATTTGCAAAACCTATCTGTTAAAGGGATTGCAGCAAGAATGTATTTTTTAAAAAAACATTCCCACAACTCAACAATAAAAAGAAAATGATCCAATTTTTAAAATGAGCAAAGGATGTAGGTAGCCCTCTCTCCAAGGAAGATATGCAAATGGCCAATAGGCCCTTGAAAAGATGCTGTGCTTGTAGTCATAAGGAAATGCAAGACAAAAATACAGCAGGAAACCACGTCACACCCACCTGATGGCCAGGATAAAGCAGGTAATAACAGGTGTTGGCAAGGATGCAGAGAATTGGAGCCCTTGCACAGTGCTGGTGGGAATGTGAAATGAAACAGTGATACTTTAGAAAATAGCCTGATGCTACATCTTCTTTGATACAGTTTTTCAAATTGATAATTGAACTGTATTTTTTGGGGGGGGGCAGTTCTGGGGATTGAACCCAGGGCCTTGTGCATGCAAGGCAGGCACTCTACCAACTGAGCTATATCCACAGCCCCTAAACTACTCTCATTTTGAGACGGTTTGGTTTGGTGAAAATAAAATTGCAAGCAGAGTTTCATGTAGCAATCCTGCCTTTTCTCTGAAGCCTCTGAGCCTTTAGTCCATTATGAGTTTCACTCTAAGAACAGCAGGACATGGAAAAAGAGCACAGAAAAAGATTGTACATATGTAGCTTGAATATTGACAAAAATATTCTATAGATTCTCTCTCAAGATGGTAATTTTCTGCTTGCAAGCCCAAGGCCCTGGGTTCAATCTCCAGCACCGCAAAAAAAAAAAAAAAAAAAAAAAAAAAAAAGATGGTAGTTTGGAGCTGGGTGTGGTGGTGCATGCCTGTAATCCCAGTGGCTTGGGACGCTGAGGCAGGAGAATCGTGAGTTCAAAGCCAGCCTCAGCAACTTAGCGAGGCCCTAAGCAACTCAGTGAGACCCTGTCTCTAAATAAAATACAAAATAGGGCTGGGGATGTGGCTCAGTGACCGAGTGTCCCTGGGTTCAATCCCCAGGACCAAAAAAAAGATGGTAGTTTGGTTGGAATTTGACATTTTTTCTCTAATCACACTTTAATTTCATAAGATGGGGTTCATTCAACCCCAGATTTAATTTACTATAATGCAATAAAATGAAATTATCTGAAAAAAAAAAAAAGAAAACAGTCTGACCTTTCATCACATGGTTAAACATGAAGTTCCCATATGACTTGGCAATTGCGCTCATGGGTATAGACCCCTCCAAAACTGAAAACAGGTCAAATCCCAAACAAAAACTTGTATAGGAAAGTTCGTCTCAGCACTATTCAAAATAACTAAAAGGCGGAAATAACCTGAAGGTCCATGAGTGATAAGTGCATAAATAAATGTGGCATATCTATATGGTGGAATATTATTCGACCATGAAAGGGAATGGTGTATAGCAGCCTTATTAATAATTGCTGGAACTGGAGGTAACCAGGAAGTCCCTCAGTGGGTGAATGGCTAATAAACTGTGGCAATTCCAAATAATCAAGTACTTTCTTTAAAAAATCAAGTGCTTTTTAATGCTAAAGGGAAATGAGCTATTAGCACCTGAAAACTAAGACATGATACTAAATGAAAGAAGCCACCGGATGCAGTGGTTTATGCCTGTAATCCCAGCAACTCAGAAGGCAGAGGCAGAGGGATAGAAAGTTCAAGGCCAGCCTCAGCAACTTAGGGAGACCTTGTCTCAAAATAAAAAAATAAAAATGGCTGGGACTGTGGCTCAGTGGTAGAGCACCCCTGGGCTCAATTCCCAGGACTGGAAAAAGAGGGGGCTAGGGGAACAGAGCGGGGGGAGAGAGAGAGAGAGAGAAATAGAGAGAGAGAGAGAGAGAGAGAGAGATCTGTTCTAAGTGAAAGAAAGCAAACTGAAAGGCCCCATACTGTGTGAATCCAACAATATCACATCTGGAAAAGGCAAAACTATAGAGAAGGTAAAAACATCTCCGGTTGCCAGGAGCAGGGGTCGAAAAAGCAGAGCAGAGAGGAGTTTCAGGAAGGTGAAATGCTCTGTTTGACACTACAATGGTGGGCACCTGTTACGGATTTGTCAAAATCCACCCAATATCCAACGGCAAGAGTCAACCCTAATATAAGCTGTAGACTCTGGGTGACAGTGAGCTGCCCATGGAGGTTCATTGAGTCTAGCAAGTGTTAGACCCCTCTGGTGCCAGCTGCTGCCGTGGTGGAGGCTGGGCATGGGAAGGCCTTGCGGGGGACTATGAACCTAAAACTGCTCCTCGAAATAAAGTCCGGAGCGATGGAATGAAGACTTGACGCATGCCACAACATCAATTCTGAAACCATCATGCTAAGTGAGAGAAGCCAGTCACCAAAGGCCAGAAACGGCGAGATTCCATTTACAGGGGAACAGGGAAATCCATAGGGACAGATACCAGACTAGCGGTTGCCTGGGCTAAAGGATGCGGGGTGGAGGGCCTGGGGGGAAGGAGCTAATGGACAGGGCATTTTTTTTTTAGGTCACAAAAATATAATAAAACAGAATCACGAACTTTATTTATTTGTAGTCCTGGGGATCAAACTTAGGGCCTCTCACATATTAGGCAAATGCTCTACCATTGAGCTACACCCTCAGCCCTTTTTATTTGAGACAGGATCTTGCCAAGATGATGAGGCTGTCCTGGAACTTGAGAACCTCCTGCCTAGGCCTCCTGAGTAGCTGGGATGACAGGTGGGTGCTACCATGCTCACCTGAATTGTGCACTGTAGATGCGTAAATTATAAGGTATATACATTATATCTCAATAAGCTATTTTTAAAGGAAAGGACAGATGGGAGTAGTCGCACAGAAGTACCTGCTAATGACCTTCACCTGTGGCTCAGAGGCACCTCCCCCACCCAGTCAGGTCTTTCCCCAAAGGAACACTGGACTTTGTACCAGGAGAGATGCGGTGGGGTGAGGTTTCTGCCTGAGGTCTCAGCAGCATAGCTGCCTGGCAGGTCACCTGGGGTGGGTGCCTAGACAAGCCACTCTCCATCACAACACTGTGACCAAAACCATTACAGGTGGGACACGGCTGACCTACTACCCTTGAGTCAGCACAGTGGTGACAGGAGAGAGAAGTGGACAGCTCTGTCTTCACACAGAGTTGGATTTATGAGGCTCGAGTCTTCTTTTTAGCATTAGAAGGCAGCCAACCCTGCAGCCTGCCCTCTGCCTGGTGGTAATTGCAGGCCAAAGCAGAACCCTGAGGTCTCCAGCCTGTTACTTGACCTTTAGAGTTTAAAAAAAACAAGAAGCTGTAAAATTTCAGCCTGGAGGCATCCCTGGAGGTCATCCAAATAGTGGCTTCTAGACTTTTCAATTTCACAGCCCATATCATTCCAAAAATATTTGCCAAGATGGACAACTTTTTATTTTGCTAAGACAACTTTTAAAATTAATATCATTATTTGATTTTTTTAAAAAAAGAAGAATCTAAAAGATAGACTGTCAGAATAAAGATATAATATCGGAATGGGAAACCATTTAAATTGAATAAATGTAGTTTTACTACCTTCTTTCTGAATCTCAATTCGCTTATCTGTAAAAAAATTCTTATCTCAGGGATTTTCTGTGTAAGAGAAATAGCACAAAATAAAATTTAAAACTATATGGGTGGGCTGGGGATATAGCTCAGTTGGTAGAGTGCTTGCCTGTCAAGCACAAGGCCCTGGGTAAAATCCCCCCCCCTCAAAAAAAAAGAATATCTATCTACCTACATGGGTATCCTTGCACACAGTAGGCTCTATTTCTTTTTCTTTTTTTTTTTTTTTTTTGGAACCGGGGATTGAACCCAGGGGCACTAGGATACTGAGCCACATCCCCAGCCCTATTTTGTATTTTATTTAGAGACAGGGTCTCACTGAGTTGCTTAGTACCTTGCCCATGCTGAGGCTGGCTTTGAACCTGTGATCCTCCTGCCTCAGCCTCTGGAACCGCTGGGATTACAGGCATTTGCCACCACGCCCAGTTTACATTGCTATTTCTATGCTCTCTGGTGGTGGATGCTGGTCTCTGAGCTGATTCATTCCGTGGTCCAGGGCTCTCAGTTGATGAAATCTCCTCCCTGGTGTAACTCCACCTGCCTCCCTGGATAGCCACGCATTTACTCTTGGGTCACATGGAGCAAATCTCTTTCTTCTGACCTGACTTTCCTTTCTATCTCAGCTTCTCTTTCTTCTGTGCTCCAGATGAAAGAGCCTGTCATTGTCACTCATTCCTCTAAAAAGTCCTCACCATCTTGCTAGGAGGAGCCAGCTGCTGCCAGAATAAGACTGTGTACCAGTCTCTCCACAAACTCAACCCCAGGGACAAAAGCCCTATAGGGCATGCGACCTGCAGCTGGGCTCCATGGAGCTAGACTCCAGGCATCTCGCAGCATTCCTGGGAGTCCCCAAGTCTTGTTCCTTCAATGACAAAAGGCAAGCGCACAGAGGATAGTCCCAACCACACAGCACACTACCTTTCCTCACTGCCTTCACATGCTGTCAGTCAATGCAAGTTACAAGGTCAAGCCCAAGTCAGGGGGCCACAGTGGGAGAATATGGAGGAATAAAACATAGAGACCAACAACCTCACCTGTCTACTGCTGATTTCCCCTTGTCCCATTTCCTTGACCAGCTCTGCTGGATACATTCTCCCTTGCTAAGGAGAGTAGGAGGCTGGGGAGGAGAGAACAGGCCTGGCCTGGCCTGTCCCCTGCCTACCTCTTACTCTGCCTGCTACCATTCTCCTGGCTCTCAAACATTAGCTGCATGGGGTTTCTTTCATTTTCTTAAAGGTCTTTTTCTCTTTGCCACTCCAGGGCTTCGCATGTGCTGTTCATTTAGCTTTGCATGGAAAACGCTCTTCTTAACTGCTACTGCTGATCCAAGGGGAAGAAAATAGAACTTACATGTCAGGTCCTTGAAAAGATGTCTTTCTAACCATCCATTCCAGTTAAGTGTCCCTTTCTTTTTCTCCAGCAAAGAGGATGTGTTTATTTTCAGTATGCCTAATGATTAGTTTGTTTATTTAATGCTGATTTTCTCCCCCTACTGAATTCCAGTCTCCATGAAGGCAGGCCCTGCCTGGCTGCTCGGGTCGCATCCCCAGAGCACACGCCCTCCATGGCAGAGGCCGATACACATTCACTGAGCACAGGAAGGCAGGATCGAGGTGAGGAATGAGTGAGTGGATGGATTTCAACAGCTCTCCCCTCTCCCTTTCTTTGGTGGCAAAGTGCAGAGGAGAAAAGGAAATGACCCTGCTGTCCTCACAGAGCTACGCTCCCTCTCCCTCCCTCTAGCAGGGCAACGGTCACCCACGAGTGCTCAGGATGGGAACCTGGCTTGGAGAAGGCTCCTAATCTTCTTAGGAACATGGCCTTTGCCACCACCGCTTGACTTTTGATGAGGAGTTGTTTTCATGACTCCTTTTGCTCAGACACCTCCTCTCTAGAGGAACCCACGCTCTCTTCCTACCTGCCCACTGTCCAGAGATGCACCTGGTACTTTGGAATAAAAAATACATGCCACGAATATTTCACCAGGGGGATAACTGGCAGGGGTCGGCACAGGGGAACCACAAATGGAGGCCAGTGACATAAATGGTGACTTGAGAGGTCAGGATGCTCAGGTTCTAAAGGTAGGATCACCTGACCTGCTGAAAGCACCCACTCCTGTCCCTTCAAAATTCTTCTCTGCCCTCCCATGAGGCCACTCAGTCAGCCTTTGTCCTTCATTGCCACCAGGAACCAAGGAGCAGCTTTGGTCTTTTGTGTCTGGGGTCTTTTGAAAATTCTAGACCTGTTTAATGAAGTCCTCCACAGCCCATGAGCCTAGAGAAACCAGCATAGCTAGAGCTGGGAAATCAAAGTTCTGAGTCCCATCTCTCCTGTCCCTTACCAGCTGGTAAGAATTGAATGATGCAGAAAGGTGACTTCACTGTGTGGAATCTCAGTTTCCTTCACCTGATGAGTGGGCGGGGCTAAATCTACTTACCAAGCAAAGCTGAGGACAGATTGAGACAACTTTAAGGGCTTCCTAACTATAAAAGACCGTTCAAATGTGAGTGGTGCTCTCTATCTTCCTTAGCCACGCAGGGCTATGCAGTGGAGCACAGAGGGTTAAAGGTTCAGGAACCAAAAACAGAACAAAAGAGAAAATAATGCCCACTTCCGGATGCACTTGAAGGACAGATTGCTTCAGATGGGATTGCAATTGGGTCTCCAAGTGAGAGAAATGATTGCTGCCCTCATCAATATTACTGCTGGCTAAGTCTACATGGGACTCAATCAGGTAATTGAGGTCCCAAATTTAGTTTTTATCCAGATGCCAAGATTAATAGAAACAGCTTCTTGGAATTAACTCTTTGTAGCTTTCCTAGTAAGTGCAATAAACTTCAGAGCCGATATTAACATTTGAGACCTGAACATTTGGAAAGTAAAGGTCTATAGTCTGACTTAGCTAGTCCAAACGTTACAACAGTCAAGGTCATAGGACTGCTGTGTAATTGTCAGCTCTGGTGTGACTCCAGAGGAGGTTCAACTCTATGACCCCCTGGACAGCTACTCTAAGAGATTGTCACCAGTTGGAAGGACCCTGAGCTAGCAGCCAGTGACAATAGGAGGAGGGGTAGAATTCACCTTAGTCGCAATGGAAACGACAACAAAACTAAGCACAACACACAACTAAAACACAACCACTTGCTTGTTGTCAGGATGTGGCATTTATATCACTATTTCAGTAAACATTTACTGAATGTTTATCATGTACCTTGCCAGATACCTCTCTTCCATTTGTTCCTGAGTTGCATCCTTTATAACATTCTGGAAGTAGTTAAGAGCTTGTGTGAATTCTATGAGTTATTCCCTGGGAGTGGGAGAGGGGAACCTCTGAATTTGTAATTGGCTTGGCAGAAATGAGGGAGGCCTAAGCATCCCACTTGTGGCTGGTGTTTGAAGCAGGGAGATCTTATGGAATTGAGTGAGCCCTTGACCTGTAGGGCCTGGGTAATTTTGGATAGTTAGTATCAGAATTGAATAGAATTGGTGAACACCTGAGAAGTGGTGTTGATTCTTCTTCTTTTTTTCTTTCTTATTTGTTTTGGTACTGGGAATTAAACCCAGGACCTTGTGCACACTAGACAAGTATACTACCCTCAACCCCTGGAGAAACGGTATTGGAAAAGTCACCACATATTTGATGTCAGAAAGAGAAAAAAAATCTCTCATATATTAATAGAAAAAGGGAAAAAATGCATGAGCATCTCAATGGACATGGAAATATTAATTGACAAAAATCCAAGCTTTTTCACAATAAGAACACAAAACAAGCGGGAGAAGAAGGGAAAATTTATCAGCCTTCATAAGGCATCTATGAAAATCATTCACTAATGTAGTACTTAATGATGGAAGACTGAACGCGCTCCCTGAAGATCAGCAATCAGACAGGGATGTCCATTCTTGCCTTTTGTATTCAACATTATACTAGAAATTCTAGCCAGGGCAATTAAGCAAAGGGGGGAAAGGAGGCATCAAGAAGGAAGAGGATGAAATAAAATTCTATTTATGGAACATGATCTTAAGTATAGAAAATCCTAAAGATAACAAACATGTACCCTAAACCTAAAACCCTAAAGATAACAAACAAAATAAAACACTTTTGGAGTTAATATGTTATGAAGTTCATATGGTTAATATGTTAATATGTTGTGGAGTTCAGCAAAGTTGCAGCATCAGTACAAAAATTCAGTTTTGTGTATATATATATATTATTTTTTTGTGGTGCTGGGGATCAAACAAGGTCTTGCACATGCTAGACAAGTGTTTTACGACCAAGCTACATCCTCAGCCCCACTCGAACTTCTATACATCAGCAATGAACCATCCAAAAAGAAAACAATTCCACTTCTTTCATAATAGTAGCAAAACAAATGAAAGACTTAGGAATAAATTTAAAGCAGGAACTGCAAGATTTGTATAGTGAAAACTATAAAATATGGTTGGGAGAAATAAAAAGAACTAGGGATGTTGCTCAGTGATAGAGCAGTTGCCTAAGCATGCATGACATTGTGCTCTGAGCCCCAAATTAAATAAGCAGAGACTATGTACTGGAAGAAGAAATATCATTACGATAGCAACGCTCTCCAAATGGAACTACCGCTTCAATAGCATCTCTATCAAAACTTCAGCTGCCTTCTTTGCAGAAATGGATGATCCTTTCCTAAAATATATATGGACTTATTTCAAGGGACCCCCAAAACCTAAATAATTTTGAAAAAGAACAAATTTGGAAGATTCACACTTCCTTGTGTCAAAACTTCTTACAAAGCTATAGTAATCCAAATAGTGTGGTACTAGAGTAAGACAAAAATATAGATGATGGAATAGAAGTTAGAGTGCAGAAGACAAAGCTGCCAAGATGATGCAATGTTGCCAGGACAACCAGAGATCTACTAGCAAAAGAATGAAGCTGGGTCCCTACCTCACACCATATGGAAAAATTAATGCCAGAGATCTACCAGCAAAAGAATGAAGCTGGGTCCCTACCTCACACCATATGGAAAAATTAATCCAACAGGAATCAAAGACCTACATATAAGAACTATTGAACTCTTAGAATGAAACACATAGCTAAATCTTTGTGTTGTTGGATTACACAATCATATCTTAAATGTAACACCCAAAGCATAAGAAGCAAAGGTAAATGTAGATCCATTGAACTTCATCCAAATTAACATTTTTTGTTCAGCAAAGAACACTATGAAAAAAGTGAAAAGACAAACCCACAGGATGGGATAAAATATTTCCAAGCCATATATCTGGTAAGGGTCCAGAATATATGAAGTCTGCAGAATATTTAAAGACTTCTTAACAATTCAACAACAACAAAAAAGACAAAAAACCCAATTTAAAAACAAAAGACTTAAATTGACATTCCCCCAGAGAAGATATACAGGTAACCAGCAAACACATGAAAAGATATGCTCAATACCACAGAAGAATGAAAAACAAAACCACAATGACATACCAATCCACACAGACAGGAATGGCCTAAAAGACAATAACAAGTGTTGGTGAGAACATGGAAATTCAGAACCTTCAGATATTGTTCATGGGAATGTAAAATGGTTTTGCTACTTTACAAACATTGTGGAAAATGATTTAGCATTTCCTCAAAAAGTTAAACACAGGATTACCATAATGACCCTGCAAGTCAACTCCTAGGTGTATACCCCAAAAGAACTGAAATAGGCATTGAAATAAAAACTTGCACATAAATGTTCATAGAGCATTATTCATAATAGCCAGAAGGCACAAACAACCCATATGTCCATGAACTGATGGATAAACAAAAGGAAGAACATTCATACAGTGGAATATGATTCAGCCATAAAATGCAATAACCTCTTTTTTTAATAAAGATTTCTTCTTTTTTACATAACTTTATTTTATTTATTTATTTATGTGGTGCTGAGGCTTGAACCCAGTGCCTCACATGTGCTAGGCAAGCACTCTACCACTGAGCCACAACCCCAACCCTGCAATGAACTCTTCACACATTCTATAACCTGGATGAACTTAAAAATATGCTAGGTGAGAATAGCCACACAGAAAAGGTCACACATTGCACTATTCCATTTACATAAGCTGTCCAGAATAGGCAAATCCATAACACGGAAAGTAGATTGGTGTTTGCCAACAGCCAAGGAAGGGGAGACTGAGTGACTGTTTAATGGGTATTTTGGGGGATAGTGAACTTAATGATTGTGATTGCACAGCACTGATGCTAAGTCAGTGAACTAGACACTGGAAAGGGGGTAAAATGGTGAATTTTATCTCAATTTTTTC
>JAJEJO010003164.1:40046-71360 GCA_020662805.1 Glaucomys volans
ACCTTTGCACACTTCTCATATCGCATGTGCATATATTATTTTACTTTTGCACATTTTAAGTATTATAAATACTGTATATTTGTGTGTTTATATACACAAAAGTACAGATGCCAACTGGGGTCTCCTGGACCCTTGAGGAAGGTGACACCTGAGCCGACCCCCATTCCACTGTCCAGAGCCCTCTCCAAGGTTCCTCTAAATTCCCAGTGGCCTGAAGTTCTGAATCTCCAGCTTGGCACTGAGCCTCCTGGTGGTGGCTTTATCTCCCCCATGGCATAAACTCACAAATGACATGATAACTCTTCTTCCACCCCCAACCCAACACCATCCAGGACAACAAGGCTGATACAAATCAAATTTGGGGGCTGACTAGGAGGCTTCCAACTGCAAGACTGGGACTCAGCCCACCCACATGCTCTCCCGGCCCCCCCTCCCCCCCCCTCTCCCCCGCTCCCCCCCCCCTTCCCCAGCTCCCCTCCCTCTCCCCTCTCTCTTCACCCCTCCCTGTTGAATTACCACCTCTGCCCCAAATTCCTCTCTTCAGAGCAGAGCAATTCTGCTTTCCCAGAACCTCCTCCCAAACTCTCAAATGTTTGGCAGAACAAAAGGCCAACGCAGAGAGAAAGAGCTGGCCACGAATGGCTGTTTTTTTCTGCCTCCTCTACACCCAGGTTTGGAACCACACGTGCATCTGTATCCATGTGCTTCTTGCACACACACCCGAAGGAACTGAACAGGAAGCTAACCCAGAGAGCGGAGCCCAGAGTCGGCAGGTTCCCTCCTCCCTCCCCACGCTCCTCCTGTGATCCTGATCCCTGTCCCGGGGGCCTCAGGATTCCTGTCTCGCCTCCTCTCTCTCTGAAGTGTCTTTCCTTCCTGTCCTAAACTGTTGCTCTGCGTCCCTGAGCTTTGCCTCTGAGGGCTGCGTTTCCTGAGTAAGTAGCAGGCCAGCCAGTACAAAGGCTGAATAAACAGTCGGCAGAAATTAACTTGAACGTTCAGGGAGAAGAACAAAGACTTTCAACGTGAGCTGGGGAAGGAATTGTAATTGCCAGAGAGAGAGGGGCGGCCCAGACGCTCGGTTGCAAGAGACACAGAAGCCAGGGATGTTGACAGTGGCAGAGACAGGGAGTCTCGAGGCTCATTTGATAAGTAGAAGGGTGAGAATTCTAATGTAACAACGATGCTGATGGGGACTCCTGTCTGTAATCCCAGAGACTCTGGAGGCTGAGGCAGGAGGATCGCAAGTTTGAGGCCAGCTGTGGCAACTCAACGAGACTCTGTCCCAAATTTTACAACATTTTTAGAAAGGAGTGGGGATGTAGCTCAGTGGTAGAGCGCCCCTGGGTTCAATCACCAGCACCACACACACACACACACACACACACACACACACACACACAGATGCACACAAAGGAAAGGGAAATGAGGACTGAGAGGAGAAGCAGGTGAGAGGCCCTTCCATCACTAACTGAGGTTGCTCTGCTGAGACCAGGCGTCCCCACTTTGCCTCCCAACCCCTTTGGGAGGAAAAGGGCAGTGGTACCAGGGGCCCAGCAGCGGTGTGCCAATGGTTATCTCATCCTCAGCCCTCACTACAGCCACGGGAGCAGCCCATGGTGGTTCTGCGAGGAAGGGAGAGCAACATGGAGAAAATGATGGATCCTTCTGAACCCAGAGAAAGTGGGGTGGCCCCCACTCTGGAACCCACAGAAGCAGGCAGCCCAGTTGAGAGACATCTATAGAGGAGGATCTTGTCCTCACGCCTACTCCATACAGTGCCTGAAGGACATAAAGAATAAACAAAATATTTACATAGTGTATCTTTTTTTTTTTTTTTTTTTTTTTTTTTTTGGTACCGGGGATTGAACTCAGGGACACTCGGCCACTGAGCCACATCCCCAGCCCTATTTTGTATTTTATTTAGAGACAGGGTCTCACTGAGTTGCTTAGGGCCTCGCTAAGTTGCTGAGGCTGGCTTTGAACTCGCGATCCTCCTGACTCAGCCTCCCAAGTCGCTTGGATTACAGGCGTGCGCCACCGCGCCTGACTTTTACATAGTGTATCCTTGATGCGAAGGATTCGTGTCAAAGTCCTTTGAGGTGGCAGTTATTGACCTAGTTTACAGATGAGCAAACTGAGGCCTAAAGAGGTTGTCACTTCCCCGAGATCACCCAGCTCTGAGTGGGCAGAGCCAAATAGATTTGCCTGCACGAGTTGGGAGGTTTCAGCCTTAAGGACAGACTCGTGGTCAGAGACATTGTGCTCAAGGACCTGAGGCCCAGCAGGATCCTGCCTTCCCTTCATATCTCCTCACACCTGTCCTGCTAGACCTCGCCTGGATCCACCAGAGGCGAACACCTGTCCAAAGCCTCCACCAGTCACCAGGGAGCAAGGGGGCCCCCTACTGGTGGGAGGCATTCTGTGCCCATTTTCTGTTTACCCTTATCATACATTACCTGAAGGCCAAGTGAAGGGCGGACCCTTCAGACGAGGAGGTGTGCGGTGCTGGAATACAAAACCCAGCAAAGAGTCCTGGAGTTCCCCTTGGGGCGTTTCACCTTCTGTCACTCTATTCTCTGTCTGCTTGGGGTCAAGTGTACTCAATTGTTTATTCTTTCAACCCAATGTTTTTGAGGGCCCATGGATGTCTGGGTTCTGTTCTATATCTGGAATCATCGAAGACAAGACTGGGGCGGGGAGAGGAGGAGAGGTGGAGAACGGTGTCCACCTGGGGGACAGAGGCCTGGAGGTTAAACAGGAACTTTCTGCAGCTGGAGGACTGGAAGGGAAGACCCAGGGGAGGTGGGCCAGAGGATTCTGGGGACCTCATGGATGGCAGCAGGGGCTCTGGTGAAGGAGGGAGAGGGGCTGGTTCCCCATCCAGCTAAGAAACGGGATAAAGGAAAGCTTTCTGGAGACTCTCCCTGCCACAATGGAGAAGGTTCCAGAACAACAGGAGGGACACTCAGGGGTCCCACTGCTCTATCTCTGTGTCCCCAGGCCAGTGGATACACCATACATGTTCATGGCTGTCAAATCAAGACAATGGGACCTCAGGCTCTGGAAGAATCTGTGGGAGGGCACCTGGCTTTGTCCTTCCCCCACTTTGCCTCCTGCCTTTAAAGACTAGGTCCAAGCCCCAGGAAGGGCTGCACCTTCTAAAACCCAGTTTCCTTAATTTGTTTAACAAAAGACATCTCCATGCTCTGTGGCCTCTTAATTTCCCGTAGATGTTAAAGTGCAGAGAATTAAAGAATCAATGGGCAATTAAGGAGGCACTGGCAGGTTCTGGCCAAGAGCATATTATTTATTTATTCAGCCAACCACGCTCATTTTTAAAGAGCTAACTTTCCATTTTGTTTCTGACATCAAAAATAAATCAAACTAAACTGTACACGTCATAGCTGAAAAAAATTATTTGCATGATACATTGCCCCCTTTGAAGCCTCAGTAGCCACCTGCAAAAGGAATTTTTTTTTTTTTTTTTTTTTTTTTTTTTGCCAGCGTTAAAAAGAAAGAGAGAGAGAGGAAAAGAAGAGAGAGAAGGAGAGAGATGAATTCATTCTGGCAATGGCCTCCCCTTAGGATACAGATGGGATTGAAAAGCTAGAAATACGATTTTAATTCACTAGTGATTTTTCCACCCAGTCTCAAGCTTCGTTTTGATTTCTGAGCATCCATTTTCCTGAATTGTCTTGGGAGGGCTGCAAGATTTCAGTCCATTAACACAGTGGTGGCTTGGTGGAATTTCAGAACAGGCAGAGATAAACAGCCATAGTGGGAACACAGGCTGGCCCAGGACTCCCCGCAGAACTCAGCCAGCCTCTGGGTTTCTGCTCCGGGTCCAAGATCTTTCACCTAAAGTGGGGGGCCCTTAGTAACTCCTGGTCTCCTCCACCATAAGATATGCTTTACTAAGGGGGCAAAAATGCAAAATCTCCACCCCACCTCTTGCATCCCTGTTTGGATGAGCCCTGTTGAATGCATTACCCGGCACTACTGACCTTCACCCACCCTCCCCAACCCCTCCTGCCACCCCCTCACCTACCCCTCTGGTCCTCAGCACACCCTCTATCTCAAGGCTTACCACCCATCTTCCCAGGCTACCCCAAGGTTGATTCTAGGTCAGCAATTCTCAAACAGAGCCATCTGCATCGCGTTACAAATTTCTGATTCAGTAGGTCTGGGGTAGGGTCTGAGTATTTGCATTTCTGGTAAGTTCTAATCTTGAGACCTCGCCTGAAGAGCCACTGTTGGCAAGTGGGGAGACCGTGGAGGGAACGGGGACCTTCAGTAGCTTGTACTGTGGCGCCATCTAGTGGTCAAAAGTCACAGCGACGGCAGCCTGTGGTGTGCGGATTGGATGAGCCTGAAAATCAACGCCCCCCACACACCTAAGACCTTCAGGGTTCGCCTTGAACTGGTCACCTTAGGATCTGCTTAGGGGTGAGCTTTTTACTGAAGTTAAATGATCTCTTTGCATTCCTCTGAACAACCACAGGAGAAAAGGATCATTACAGACTGTGTCCTGCCCAGTCATGAGGTGGTAGAACTGAAATTGGAGGACGGGCGTTTTCGGGCCAGAAACAGTGCAAATAGATATTGTATTTTGCTCCCCAGATACTTCTAACAAGGCTCAGCGAACACATAGCACACACCAAACAGCCACCCAGATTACCCAGTGAATCCTAGTTTAACCCAAACTTAGTCCTGAACACCTAACCGCAAGACTCCATAGGAAATAAGGGTTTCATCTTTTTACAACCCAAAATAATGAAGCATACCTGTTGAAAAGGAAAATCAAATTGCCACAGGTCCAGCTGGGCATGGTGGTGCAGGCCTATAAATCCCACCCATTCAGGAGGCTGTGGCAGGAGGATGGCAAATGGAGGCCAGCCTGGGCAGTTTAGCAAGACCTGTCTCAAAATAAAAATAAAAGATGTTGACAAGTGTCCCTCAGTGGGTTCAAACCCCAGAACTGAAAGGGAAAATAATTACTGCAAGTTCCAGGAGCAGTTGTTCCCAAATTTAAGATAATAATGCTAACACAACACACATTCCTAGTTCTACCTTTTATTTTTCTGGTACTGGGGATTGAGCCAGAGTACTCTATCACTGAGCTATACCCCCAGCCCTTTTTAATTTTTTTAATTTTGAGACAGGGTCTTGCTAAGTTGCCCAGGCTGGCCCTTGAACTTGTGATCCTCCTGCCTCAGCCTCCCCAGCAGCTGGGACTATTGGCATGTGCCCACGGCTCCCAGTTCACACCCATTTTAGGAGTTTCTGACTCCATGGGCCTGGGGATACCCATACTCCAGGTCAACTCTGAAGCAAGAGGCCAGAGTCCTTGAATTTGGGAAACACTGTCTGAAAGGATGTGACCTCCTATAAAAATGTCCCCCTACCCAGCACTGCCCAGCAGAAACAATGCACTCATGTGTGACCTCAGCCCTTCCACTACCCATCCTTTAAAAAGTACAGAGCAACGGGTGACACAAGTCACACTTAGCCCACTATGTCCAAAGTATGGTCTTGTAATCATTCTTTTTCTCATACAGTGTTTTGCATTGACAACATGTCTCAGTTTAGACAGGTCACATTTCCAGTGCTTGATGGGTCCAGGTGACCAGTGACTACCACAATGGACAGCACAGTGCTAGATGCAACACCACCTCGTGATGGGAACATTCTACTCCCCAGTCGCCATCCTTTACTGAGTTACTTTCTATACCCCAGGCCCTGTGCCAAGTGCTTACATGCTTTATGCCAGTTTTACCTCCATTAAGCATCTCAAGATACAGAGAATGTGTGAATCGTCCCCTGTCACTACTGTGTCCATATGTGCAGAGGGCCCTGATCAGCATGACCCAGAGGGAACAGGAGGAAGAACCAGTCTGAGCAAGCCGGGCACAGTGGTGCACCCATACATGTAATCCCAGAGACTCGAGAGACTGAGGCAGAAGGATTGCAAGTTCTAGGCCAACCTCAGCAACTGAAAACAATAGAAATGGACTGGGAATGTTGCTCAGTGGTAGAGCACCCCTGGGTTCAGTCCCCTAATACTGCAATAAAAAAGAAAAAAGAGCCGGGCGTGGTGGCGCACGCCTGTAATCCCAGCACTTGGGAGGTTGAGGCAGGAGGATCGAGAGTTCAAAGCCAGCCTCAGCAACTTTGCGAGGCCCTAAGCAACTCAGTGAGACCCCGTCTCTAAATTAAAAAATACAAAATAGGGCTGGGGATGTGGCTCAGTGGTGGAGTGCCCCTGGGTTCAATTCCCAGTACCAAAAAAAAAAAAAGAAAAGAAAAAAAGAACAATGTTCTTTGGGTAGAAGTTATTGACCAGATAAGGGCATGAGAGAAACTCCCGAATCCAAGAAATATCCTTCTGTGATTCTCTGGTGAAGGTTACCCAGATGTGTACAGAGGTAAGAAGGCATTGCATTTTGCACTCAAGATCTGAGCACTTTATACACTTGGTGCACATGTTATATTCCAAAGGCAGTAATTTTTAAACCTCTCTCAATGCATAGCTGCAGCCCAGATCAATGAAATCTACATCTCTGAGAGTGGGTCTCAGGCATCAGGAGGTTTCAACGTGAGTTCCATATGCAGCCTGAGTTGAATGCCCTGCCCTGGGTCAGTCCTCCACTTAGATGGACTCACAAATTGCCTGCAAGTCATTAAAATGAAGATGAAGAGCGGGCACAGTGGTGTGTGCCTGTAATCCCAGCTACTCAGGAGGCTGAGGAGGATCACTTGAGACCAGGAGTTCAAGGCCAGTCTGGGCAACACAGGGAGACCCTTTCTCAAAAGAAAAAAGTATAAAACAGAGGGTTTAGAAGGGTGGGCCACCAGGACTGTACTTTTCTACCCCACAGAGGTCTTCCTGGTCTATCCTGGGTTATGTGCTCATTCCCTAGGGGTCGAGGGTCCTGTGTCTGATCACTCTATCAGGGGTGAAGCAGGAGGGAGGTCACAAGACCAAGCTGCCCACTCCAGAGAACCTTATGGAAACAGATTCTGCAATTTTCGAAGTCTAAAGAATGCATGATTGGAAAAGAGGCAGGAAATAGTAAGGTTACATCTAAGTTTGATTAAATGGTGGGCGGGACCAGAAATGCACAAGAGGGTTTACAGCAGGGGTCGGCATTCAGTCTCTAAGAGACCAGACATTTAGCTGGATGTGGTGGTGCACGCCTGCAACTCGGGAGGCTGAGGCAGGAGGATAGCAAGTTCAAGGCCAGTCTGGGCAATTTAGTGAGCCCCTATTTAAAAATAAAAGAGCTGGGGATGCAGCTCAGTGGGAAAAAAAAAATAAAACTAGATATTTTGGACCATAGGGCTTACAACCTGTCTCAGGTACTCCATCCAGTATTTGCAACACAATGCAGTCAGGCAATATGCAAATGTCTGTGACTATGTTTCCAATAAAACTTTATTGGCAAACACAGGTTTAGTTTGTGAGCTTTGATTTAAATTATGCTGATATTGCGTGTGTTGGGTGAGGAGGTATTGACCCTCCAGTAGGATACACGAGACATAGTAGTGCCCCAGGGAGGAAATGTGGGTGTCTGGGGGGCATGGGAAGGAGACTTTCTCTCCACTGGTTATCCATAGCATCTTTGGAATCATGTTTATCTTTACCTAGTATAAAAGTAAAATAAAAAAGGACTCATACAAATGATGTTATTGCAGACAGCCTCCTGGGAAGATGTGACTACACGTCTCTCCAAGTGTTCATGACCAGCCCTACAGGATCAGCCCCCGTCTGGGCGGGGGGTGCCTACCCTGCATCACGCACCAGGCCCCCTGCCTTGCTTCCACTCCACTCTCCTCCACCTTCTCTTTCTTCAAGACTTTTCAGAGGCTGCCTCCTAGGAGGACCCTTTCCTCTGGTACAGGGATCCTGCCTCACTCACCCTCATCCACAAGGCATCGCTGGCCCCTGAGCCACCATAAAGAGCAGCAGAGGCATCATGGGCAAGAAGAACAAGAGGCTGGAGCCCAGAAGACCAGGTTCAGATCCTGGCTCTGCTGTGAGCCTGTGCCCTGCCTCACTGCCCGACCCAGGAGAGCACCATCCATGGGGGAATTATTGGGCCTGCCTCCCCAACTGAGGGGATGCCTAAGGCACTGCATTTGTCTCATCTTTATCTCCCCACAGCATGATGCTTGGCATACAGCAGGCACTCAAGGAAAAGGCCGCAATGGGAGTAGTCAGGGTTCCTTCCTGTCACCAAGCCAGTGAAGCCAGGGAAAGACAAGAACTCCATCCCAGCTCTGGGTGTCTGCCTTCCTTGCCCAGAGCATCGGAACACTGTCAGGCCCCACCAGATGTCAACTGGGCCCATTTCTAGCAAGAAACAGCCAAGATCTCTCTCAAATCATTTGCTTTGTGAAAATACAAGGCAGCCTCGTTAAAAGGAATCTTCAGGAAGGCCCTTTTGTCTGCAGAAGAAATTAAAGTCAAACCTGGCAAGCACATCAGCATTCACCTAATTCACCCCCACTTTTAGGGACCAGGAGTCTGTGGGAGCAGAAAGAGTAAGGAACTTTCCTGACGTCAAGCAGAATATGGTGCAGACAGCCTGTGGGCAGGGCTCTGGGACCTAGAACAGTAACACCAAGCAGGAGTGGCCAGGCCAGGCTGTGGGGGACACACCCCCAATCTTGGTGGCTTATGACAGACATTTTTCCCATCGTACATTGAGGATAGGCTGCAGCTCTTGTTTCATGGCATCTTCACACAGGGACCCCTGAGGATGAATGTTTCCCTGGGACGCGGCTGACACTCAGGCAGCAGAAGTGGAGCACGTGTGGCTTTTGAAGCATCAGCCTTGGTAACACTTACCACCTCTACTCCCTCACCTTTCACTGACCTGTGAAACGAGACCAGTGGCCACAACTCGAGTGCAACAGGACTAAGACATGGATCTTGCTGTGGGGAAGAACACAATTGTTGGGAATTGACCAGAGATGGCTGCTGGCGTCAGGACAGAGAGACAAGCGTGTTCGGATATGCAAGGTTCATAATGTTCTGGCCATAAAAATTCTAAGATATGCAGATGTGCAAGGACCCATTGTTATGTGTGTTATATTTGAGACAGGGTCTCAATAAGTTGCTGAGGCTGGTCTTGAACTTGTGATTCTCCTACCTCAGCCTCCCATCACTGAGATTTCTGGTGTGCACACTGTGCCCAGCTAGGACCCATTGTGTTCTAGCAACAAAAATATTCAAGGATGTGCTCCAAACAGAAGAGGTGAGTCAAAATAATATGGGAACAAAAACACTGGTGAGGCAGAGCTGGGCAAAATGCTTTTTATAACATTGAAGTTTAATGTTCCATTAAAAGATTCTTCAGGGCTAGGGATATAGCTCAGTTTGTAGAGTGCCTGCCTCACAAGCACAAGGTTCCATCCCCAGCACAAAAAAAGATTCTTGAGATAGATCCATTTGTGAAAAGAAGTTTTATAAGATAAGATCATAGTGAATTCTGAACCATATTCTAGATGATTCTATCAAAACCCAAGACAGAGAAATGGGCAGATGTGTGTGTGCATGAGGGCACACAAACACATGCAAAGTGTCTTCTAGGAAGAATGGCAGAAATCAGGCTTTCTACCAAGTTTTTCTGTACTCAGAATAGGATGAAAGGCAGGCTTTGGTACATGAAAGAAATGCAAATACAAATATATTTAAAACTTTAAATCTGTTTATTGGTAATGAGAAATAAGATTTTGAAGGCTAAATTTACTACAGGAAAAAAATTAAGCAAATAAGAAAGCAAAAAGCAAAATATAACAGGAAAACGAATGAAATGGCAAATACCATTGTATCAGGGATCACAATAAATGAGTTCATCTATTAGATTTTCCAGCCAGGCGTGGCACTGCATACCTATAACCCTGGCTACTCACTAGGCAAGAGGATTGCAAGTTTAAGGCCAGCCTGCACAACTTAGCAAGATTCAGTCTCAAAGTTAAAAAAATTAAAAGGCTGGGGACATAGCTCAGTGGTAGAACACTTGCCTCACACGTGTGCAACTCTGGTTCAATTTCCAGTACTGAAGGAGAGAGAGATTTCCCTTCAAAATTAAAAAAAAAAAATGGCAATGTTCGATTTATAAGCCACCCACCTGAATGTTCCATTTATAAGCCACCCACCTGAAGAGAAAAATGATATCAACTTCAAAACAAAAAGCACCAAACTGAATACCAAACATATTCACAGCGATGAGAAAATTCCATTCACGGGCCTTTTTGAATGAGGCAGCATAACACAGTATGAAAAAATACAAGTTTTCCCATTAAAAGTTTTATGTCCATCACATGCTGAAATGATATTGGCTTAAACTATTATTAAAATTAACTTTTTTTTATTGAGGCTCTTGGAGAATCTTATATATGTGGTTCCCATTGTGTGTGGGTTCTTTTTTTTTTTTTTGGTACTGGCGATTGAACTCAGGGACACTCCACCACTGAGCCACGTCCCCAGCCCTATTTTGTATTTTATTTAGAGACAGGGTCTCACTGAGTTGCTTAGGGCCTCGTCGTTGCTGAGGCTGGCTTTGAACTCACGATCCTCCTGCCTCAGCCTCCCAAGTGCTGGGATTACAGGCGTGCGCCACCGCACCCAGCCCCATTGTGTTTTGATAGCGCTAAAAACAGATCCAGATTTTCTATTTTCTGTCCATCTCCTTTATGACGTTTTTTAGTGGAGATTCAATTTTCTTCTACAACTTTACACATTGAAAACATTGACCTTTGGCCCAGATGCCGCAAGTTTCTCCTGCCTTTATTTGTGTTAGTTAACTTTAAAACTTTCACATAAGCAAAACCATGTCTCCCTGCATCATGGCATTTTTTTCCACTCTAAGCTTCAAAACTTTTCTGTGGGTTGGTCATTTAACCACCAAGGCCCTTACTGGATCAAGGCAAGATGAATCCATGCTCCATTAGAGGGACACTGATCACCTTGTCTCTCAGCATGGCTCCAACTGCAGACTGCTTTCTAGGTCTTTTTTTTTTTTTTTTGGTACTGGGGATTGAACTCAGGGGCACTTGACTACTGAGCCACATCCCCAGCCCATTTTTGTATTTTATTTAGAGACAGGGTCTCACTGAGTTGCTTAGGGCCTCACTAAGTTGCTGAGGCTGGCTTTGAACTTGTGATCCTCCTGTCTCAGCCTCCCAAGCTGCTGGGATTACAGGCCTGCAGCACCACGCCCCACTTTCTAGGTCACTTTTCTCACTGGAGTCAATCTGCTCATCTGTGAAGGAGTCCCTGCCTCACTGGGTTGTCCTGAGGATCAAGTACTACTTGTCACAGAGCACAGTACCTTCCAGTGAGCACTCCATAACTCTAGCGACTTATCTTCTTTCAACCTTAAGCCTGTGATGGTTATAAATGACATCAGCTGTTGTCTGATGGATGCTAATCTTGGTATGTGGCATAACCAAGGTTGAACAAGGTCTAACAGGAACCTCAGAACCCAGCCTCCACTAGAACTGGCCACTCCGCCTATACCTATTGGGGGCCCAAGGATGCAAACACCTGAATGAAAACAGGAGGAATCTAGCTTTCCACATCTCTTCCTCTCACCCTATAGACAAACTTCTCCAGTGCCAGCTTCTTTCACATTTTCAAATCCTACCAAGATCTCCTGGATAGCCCACAGCTAATTCAAAGGAAGTGTCTAAAATGTAGCTTGCCCAGAAGACTCCACAAATCAGCTCTTCCATAAAAGCAACAAAACTTCTGGCAAAATGGCTACAAATCAATTTTCAAAACCCTAGAAATTAATCAAAAGCAACCTAAGAAGAATTTGTTCCAAGAATAATTGCCCTTCACCATCTTCCAACTTGCTTTATCCCCCAAATTCTGAGACATGTTTCATGAAGCAATTCCCAAAGAATAAGACCCCAGGACCTTGAGAGACCAGAGCCCATGCCCCTCACCTCCGCTCCCATCACGAAGCCCAGCAGGTCTTACCTGAAGAGCCTGCCTCCATCGCCTCTTGTCCACCCCACAGGAAGCTCTTCTGTCTTGTCAGGACTGCCTGAGCTTCAGTCTCTATCCCCGACCTCCCACATCCTCCTCCCTGTGCCAGAACCCTGTTGTTCTCAGCTCAAGACCCCTCAAAGTCCAATCTGCAACCAGGCTTTGCCAGCTCTCCTCAAATGTGTCCGAGGGTCCCACAGACACCCTTGAACTGCAGCAAGGCTGGATTGTGTACACGAAGCTTAGACCCAGGTGTGGCATGGCTGGGCCAAAGTCACACCCAATTACCATTAGGACTCAGGGGTAACAGCAACAACTTCAGAACAGCTTGTTGAGGCTCAGCTCTGGATAAAAGGGACATTCCTGAGATTCGATTGCCTTACAAGATTAGTGCCAATTACAGATGAGGGAAACTGAAGGGAAGACAGGCCACCTCCCCGAGGACATCTCCAGCTCAGACTCCAGAGCAGCAGCAGCCTTTGGGCACAGCAGAACTGGAGGACAGCTGAGTCTGTGTTGGACTGGGAGAAGCTCCAGGCAGGGGCAAGAGGTCAGGTGCTTGGTCACCAGAGAATTCTACAGGATATATCTTCTGCCTAAAAACCCTCAGGCCATCTCTGCTCGCTGGTGCTGAGGCCTGCTGCCCTGCAGCGTGGGCACAGCACAGGAGGCATAGGCCAAATCTGGGGAGACAAGGGGTGGGCAGTTTGCCCAAGGCAGCAGGAACATTAACTCAAGACTAGGTACCTACTCTCCTCTCTTCAATACGTGCATTTTTATTGCCTTATCACAGAAGTAGATTAAATGACATTAATCTGCTAAAGCACAACCGAAGATGCACAACTGACTGGCTTCAGAAACCAGTGCTTTACACAGAAATCAGGCTCCTCAGAAATTCAATGGCAGAAGTCAAAGCTTGGCTGCCACCTAGTGGGGTAAGGAGACGGGAAAAGACCAGAGAATTCTAGCCAAACTGTCATCAAAGAACTGGGGTTCTGGGCTGGGGTTGTGGCTCAGCAGTAGAGCACTTGCCTGGCACATGTGATCACTGGGTTTGATCCTCAGCACCACATAAAAATCAATAAATAAAGGCATCGCATCCATCTACAACTAAAAAAATATATATGAACTGGGGGGGGGGGGTTCCCCTTTATTTTCAGTCCTAGGGGGGCACATCACTGGACCCTCCAGTCCACCACACTCACAACCACCCTCTTCAGTCCCCACCCCTCCCCCCAATATTCTCCACCACTTTGAAAAAAAGGACTCAAAGCTATAGTTTATACAGTTTGAGATTTATATAAGCTCAAGTTATTTATGTCATTTATTCTTAAATTGCAATGCTGAAGCCAGGCTAAAAAAGAATCCACACACCACTGCAAGGTATTCAATGAGTTGCTTTTTTTTTTTTTTTTTTTTAAACAAGTGTGTACAGCAAAAAATCCCCAAATGACAATCTATCCCATACAGCCACCTGTCCAATACGCAGGAACCCCTGGAATTCCTGGAAGAGGAGCAGGATTGGCAGCCGCCCACTACAGGACTCGCTTCTACTTACAGGTGAAGTGTGTGGAAACACCTTGAGTTCCCTTTGTTCTCCAGTGTATCTTGTACAAAATAATACATTTTTAAACATATATTTACAGAGTTTGCACAAATAGAAAATGGTTATAAATTACAACCAGGCTTGGCAAGACAACAGTTCCCCTTCCCAGTAACAAGGGCTAGAGGTGTGACAATCGCTCCCTATTCACACCTGCATTAAAAACGTCTGGGTTTCCAGAGACCTAGAGGAAGTGTATAAAAACTGATCACACACCATCAATCCATTTATGTCGAGCCACACAGGGAATTGATACCAGTCAGTCAGTTCATGCCTGGCTCCCTGAAGAAAGACTGCTGTAAAAGAGACCCTTGCGGCAAGCCCCACACGTCCTGCGGGCCGCCGGCTTGAGTCTGTGGAGTTTTGGTGGCGGGTGGGAAGGAAGAAGATGGGAATGGAATGGAGGGGAACAGGCACCTGGTTGAGACTGCTTTTCTTCAGTATTTCATTTTAACCAGCTTAGGTTAATGAGGTTGAGCCAGCTGGCTTGTCACACACCATCCAAAGGCTTTGAAAGGAACCCGCCGTTCTATCCTTTTTCCTCGGAGAGGAAACGTCTTCTTGATAGGCCCTACAGAAGGGGAAAAAGAGGACTTGCGAGGATGATGTTTATTACTCTGATATTAAATCTTTGCCTTGAGTGCCAAGCCCAATTTCAACAGTGCAAAAAAGACTCAAGAAGTGGCTCCGGGAGCCGGGGTCAAAGGCTTGAGTAGTAGCTGTCCACCCACTGTGCGAGGCCTCGCTCCACCAGTGACCGGTTTATCAGCACCACCTAGAAAACAAAGTTCCCTTGAGAGTCTTTCCACGGTGCCTGGGGCCATTCTCAAGCCAACACATTCTCCCTCCCACATGTTCAGTCGCCAGCAAGGCGACAGGTGCTCATGAAGGGCCTGACACCAACAGGGGCTACCCTCTTCAATGTCCTGTGCTACCCTGGCTTGAGGTCAGGCTTTTCAATGTGCTGAGGAAACCTAAGCTTCCAGAAGGCCTAGAGCAGAGTTCCTCCACTCGGCACTCATGACTTTGGATAATTCCATGAGGGAATGTTCGGGGTACTACAGGATGCTAAGCAGCACCCCTGGTCTCGACCCACCAGATGACATTCACACAACCACCCCAATCATGGCACCCAAAGTGTTCCCCGGGGGCACTGGCTTATAGTCATATCCTCCGATTAGCAGGAGGAAGCAATGCCAGAACCAGTTCCCAGGCAACACACTGCTGCTGGCAAGGCCACTCACACAGAAGGGCGGGACTTACTTCATCTCCAACCACACTCCACAGCTGAATCAGAGGAAGGCCAGTTGGACTGTAACTCGTCACCTAGGAGTAGGGGCAGGAAACATGTAAAGTTGCTCCACGTACCTCTTCTATTTCTATTTTTTTGAGGTAATGAGATGGAACCCAGGGCCTCACCCATGCTAGGGAAGTGCTCTACCACTGAGCTACAGCCCCTGCCCCTTTTTAATTTTGAGACAAGGTCTCACCAAGTCACCCAGGCTGCCCTCAATTCCCCCAAATAGCTGGAATTATAGGTGTCTGCCACCACACCCAGCCAAACACCTCTTTTTAAAGCCTGCTGACTGACCCAAGTGCCCTGCCATGGAAAGGAAGGAGTTTAAAGGTCAGTTCTTAACTGAGCACAGCAGGCGGCTCCCCACTGACCCTGTCCAGCTGGCCCCACCGCCAACCACAAGCACACACCTGCGCCAGGAGCGCTGTGTTTCCTGTCATCTCACTCATAGCTGCGTCTGCTTCGGGTGAAAAGTGGTCATCATCTTTACAGGGAGAAGGAAAAGCAGCATTTAGACGCTCATCGAGGCAAAGCACTCCTGTCACCCACGCAACCTGACCGTCACCGTATTCTGAGCAGGAAGCTTCGGGCGCTGCAGGGACTTGAGGCTGCTTGTGGGAACCACCTGTCGGGTAGAGCTTAGACCGCCAGAGGACTCCAGTGGATAAACACAGGATCCCAGATGCATGCCACTCTCTGAATGACAGAGGACAAAGGAGGGAACCTCTGCCTTCAATGGAAATATCACCCCCACCCACCTGGGGACCAACAGTGCTGAGCTCTTCCACCAAATCCAAATACCCTAGAAGACAGGTGTCATGCCCATTTTACAAGTGAGAACACTGAGGCAGAGGCTAATCACCAGAGGCCATCCAGCCCCCAGAGTGTGCAGCTGAATTCAAATCCAGACAGCAGGCCACCATGGGCAGCCGCTCTCTAGTGGAGGAGGCACTGAGGCAGCATTCTGTTCTGCTGGTTAAAGGAGCAAAAAGAACAGGCAGGCCCAAGGCAGGAAGTGGGAAGGATGGAAGGCAGGTGTTTCTCAAGTGTGGGAAAGTCTCATGGAGGAGGAGTGTCTCAGCAGGTTGGGACAGATCATTCAGTTGGACAGAAATGGAGAGGAAGGTTAGGCAAGAGCAAGGAAGGAAAAACTCCAAGACCTTGCCCAGTGTTTTGCCTGACATGACTCTAGCTACACTGCAGTGTTTCTAACGCATTTAAATTGCTGCAGACGAGCAAGTACAAGACCCAAAGGGGCCACCCCGGAACAGAGTGTGACGGGTGAACACACAAATCTATAGCCGTAAATAGCTGCTATCTGACCACCTTCCACACACCAGCTCCTGAGGTTTTATAATTTGCACAGTCACCTTGAAAGATAGGTGCCATCCCCATTTTCCAGAGAAGAGAATGGAGGCTAAGTAATGCCAGCCCTCTTCCCTTTGGCAACGCTTTTACAGTCGACACCAGACACATGAGTGTGAATAAAGTCCCCAGGGTGCTCCTAAGCACTGTGACCCAGTGCCCAGCGCTGAGCAGCGCTGCTGACCCAGCGCCTGCCCTCTCCAAGTCGGGCTGTGCTCAGAAAGGTGCTTCTGCTGAAAGCCTCTTAATGCTGGCACCCTAAGTCTAGAAAAGTGGACCCCCAAAGTGGTCTATGGAGCAGCAGCACAAGCTGCACCTGGGAACTTGACAGAAATGCAAGTTTTCAGGCCCCGGCCCCAACCTATTCAACTAGGAACTCTGATGGCGGTGGTAACTATTTGTATAAACCCTCCAGGTGAGATCGAGGCTCTGAGGAAGACCTCTGCTCAGCAACTGCCCACCCCCAGGCCAGAGGCCCCACCCGTTACCTGACAGGGGCATCACACTGTCCAGAAGGACTTCCGCTCCCTGGAAGGGCAAGGTCACAAAGTCAGACCTGGAAAGACAAGAAAGGGCCAAGTTAACAGGGACTTGAAGGCCAACTCCATTGCCAATCAATGTTATGTCTACCTTCTGCTTAGCACAGGGACCCCCCACACCCCAGGATGACGCGGCAGGCCACAGCTCACAGCACGCCCGAGTGCAAGCAGACAGCCCTCCAGCAGCCTGACGTCAGAGGGACTTCCTGCATCAAACTCAAAAAGGAGCCTGTCTCTCTCTCCATGTCTGATACCTGGGGGCTTCTTCCACAAGACAGGCCTTCTAACCCATTTGGCTGAGGTGAGTCACCAAGTTTGTTTATTTTAGACTCTGCTGAAACACAGGAGGCAGCAGGAGGGAAGAATGAACCCACATCCAGGGCCACAGCCTGGCACCAAGCAGGACACGTGCTGAGGGGTCTCCACTCACCGAATCTGCCGGAGCACATCTACTTTCACCCTCTTGTATCCACCATAGTCCACGTAGCGAATCTCCACCTCGTTGGTGTCCTCGTAGGAGGCAACCACTTGGGCTCGCCACCAGGCCCCGTCCGCACCAGGGGCAGCACAGATGACAGTTACTGCAGAGCAGGAAGAAGAGCGTGTGGACACACCTGGCCCAGGGCAGGGCACCAAGGGCCATTCTGGTCACTGCTACATGCCTCCCAACATTACTTTACTTCTCAGAGGCCTATCCCTCATGAGTGGGGGACAGAAACGCATGAGTTCCCAATAAAGCCTCCCCAGAGCCCAAGGAGAGCGGAGGAAGGCTGCTGGACGTGGGAATTCAGTCCAGCGTGTGTGCTACCCCAAAGCTATCCAGACCAAAACCATCCAATCCAGATCATTACTCCGAAACTTACTGAGGCCTGAGATAGACGCCTTGACCAGAATAAACAAGTGTAACACAAAGCTCGGGGAATGTGGGCCAGGGCCTGCCTTGTGTCCCTAAGGGAAAGAGCCTCCGAGTGCAGCAGAGCTCAGTGCCTGGTGCCAGGGTTTGCTCAGATGGAGGGCCTGGCCAGAAGGGCACTCTCAGGCCTGTGCCTCTGCCTCAGGAGGTGGTGGAAGGCACCTGGGTAGCTACCAAGGTTGTGCTCCAAGATCACCAGGCCCCTCCCAGGCGGCAGAGGCAGATATAACCATGGGGGTAAGCGTCATCCAGGTGCCCCCCAAGCTGTGCCCCAGGCCCACACAGGGCTGATCACTCTGGCCCTGACCTTGGCCCCCAGTGCAGTCACCTCGTGGACTCTAGTTCAGTCTTTACTGCTAGGTTGGTGCAACTATAGACAATCTGATGAAAACGAAATCTATATTCCTCCAGAAGAAAGAGCTGGGCGTGGTGAAGGCCTATAATGCCAGCAACTCAGGAGGCTGAGGCAAGAGGATTGCAAGTCTGAGTCAGTCTCGGCAACTCAGTGAGACCCTGTCTCAAAATAAAAAATACAAAGGTCTGGGATGTGCCTCAGTGGAAAAGCGCCTTTGGGTTCAGTCACCAGTAGGAAGACAGCAATGGGGGCAGAGGAGAAAGAAAGGGAAGGAAGGATGGATACACTACAGGTAACTTTAGAGCACTTTTGGATACATCAAAGCCTGTCAGGAGACCCCAGGTTAAGACCCTTGATAGGGATGTGGGGTGCGAATGGTTCTGACATTTGATCCCCACTGACAGAAGCAACAGAGGTAACAGTGAGGAAGGTTGGTTTGGACCCAGCTCCTGCTCAAGGGTTACCTGAGCCAATCACGTACAGTCACAAGTTCACTTCCCTCACTTGTCACATGGGATGACCAACCCACTACCTGGATTTGTTGGTCTTCGGCTCTTTTATCATAACAGTTATGCATATTTCACATATTAACAGAGTATCCAACCCAACTTCCTGGAACAAGTGGTATCACCCCACATCACAGATACAAAGTGGCATGACTGGGATCTGAGTCCATGTGTTAAAACTCCACTCCAGTCCCGCTGCTGTCAGCCAATGGAAGCCCTAGCTGAGCTAGCTGGGAAACTCAGGGATGCTGTCCCGTGAAGGATCCCGGAACAGCTCCCTCCTGGTCAAGACGAGGGCAGTATAGGCAACCCCCGGAGGTTCTCTCCCTGGCTTGGCTGGAGCCCAGAACCTCCCTCGCTGGTCCCAGGATAACACTCACTTTCCACAGGCGTGGGCAAGGTGGGGATTCCAGGCTGAGAGTAGCAGAGGTACATCTGCTGGTCCAGGCTGCGCAGCGCATGGAAGGTGGGGTGCGTGTGCTGCTGCACAAAGAGATGCCCAGCATTGACCTGGTTGACCACGATCACCTCCACAGTGATGCCATCAGGCAGCATGAGCTACAGGGGGGAAGAGGCAGTGGACACGGCATCAATCCTCCTCTCCTTGTGTCTGGGATAAGCCCCGAGGCCCGAGGACATGTCTCTCAACTGCCACATCTTTGAAAAGGCACAGCAAACCCAACAACATGGCACCTAGGTGACAGAGCCCAAAACCCACTTCAGCCACTGCAGCTGCTGTCCTGCAATACCTTGAGCAGCCTTCAGGGGCAGCCTAACCTCAGGGCCAGGCAGGGGGACCTCCTAGCCTGGTCCTGGAGCCTGGGGAGCCAGGAGCTAACTGGATGTAGTGCTGGCCTCCCTCTGACCTGGGCAGACTCCATCCTCCAGAACTTCCCCTCCCTCCCATTTCTTTTGATGAGTCTGTAAGACTCAGGGAGGGCAAACTGGCCACTGAGAGGAGATGCCTGAGAACAGGAGGTAGGTAGCCCTCAGGCCTCTGGGCCAACTCTTCTGGTCTGTAGCTGACCCCAGCTTACTGTCTGACAGTCTACCCCACCTGTGAGCAGAGAGCAGCAAGCCTTGAGCCAGACCTATTGTCAAGGTCTGCCAGTCTGCATCCTATTTGTTCTCCTATGACTTCCTCTTGTCCCCTAAGTCCTACTCTTCTCTATCCTCCTGGTTCATTCTCACTTTGGGCCTTGGCCTGTAGCTTCTCAGAAGCCAGGCCCTATAGTAAAGGCCCTAGCAGAGGCCACCATGGTCTCTACAAGCCTTTATCTTCAGGTTTTCCTGATGCCAGCCTACAGGCAGCAGGTAGGGCTCTAGACAGTACGGTGCCTATTCCACCTTGAAACCTGATGGCCCAGGGAGAACTGGGCTAAGAATCCAGCCTCCATGGGCACATGCCAGCCCTGCAAATCCACAGGTACTCCTCCCCAGTCCCACTGAGCCAAGCAGAATACAAGGGAAGGAAACCATCCATACAAACCACTCCATAATTTAAGGAGAGTCTAAGGTCAAGCCTCCTGGGGAAAAAAATCTCCACAATTCAGGAGTAAAGTAGGGAATATGGTTCAGCCCACTTCCAAACACCCACAGGAAAGGACAGGAAACCCATTCCTTCCTCTGCAGCATAAGGGTCTCTAGTGGGGGAAGATGCAGAACTGAAACACCCACCATCCTAAATAAAACTCAAGAGGGCAACTTCCATGAAGCAGCAAGTTCAGCCCATCTGTGTGGAATGCATCAATAGTCCTTGGCGCACAGAACTCGCCACGCCTACTCCCAGTGAGAAGAGGCCTGGCTACGGCCAAAGGCAAAGGTGCTGCAGAATATGAGTGACAGGCCCCAGAAGACCCTGAGCAACCAGCACAGAAGCCCTGGGGATGTCAGCTTCCCCTCCTTCTAACCCACTGGCGCTTCCTGGTGGGGAGAACTCTGGATTTATAGGGCATAAACTAGATAATTCCTAAAGAGAGGGAAGAGATCCTTTTCCAGCACCACTACGTAGACTGGCTAAACGAGAAGAAAGGATGGAAAGGAATGGAATGACCCATCACAAGCCCATCCGAATCCCACAGAGGCCTCAGGTGCTAGGCAGGGATCCAAGACACAGCACCAGCTCTAAGGCGCCTCCATGCTGGTCCAGACACACCCCATCTCCTGGCTGACTATCCTGTTTAAGCAAATGCCTAAAAACACAAAAGCACCCAGACGGCAGCGCCAGGGGAGCGTGGTCCTCCTGCATGGGACTGAGAGGCCCTGGCTTCTTGCTATCATTCTACCCCGTCCCCAGAGAGCAAAAGCTGGCAGCAGAACTGGCCAGTGGAAGCCAGAGTTTAGAGGGCATGGACAGTAATGTGCCTATGGCCTTCTTGGCCCGCAGTCGGGAGAGTCTCTCATTTGAGGAAGACTTGGGGGAAAGGGCACCAGAAGCCCGCTGACCCAGGAGCATGCTTACCCAGGACGTCATTGGTAGAGAAGGCAGTGCCAGGGAAGGCAGCGGGGGAGCGTAAATATTGGTGAGGTTCAGTTCCTTAAACTTCTTTCCAATCAAATTCAGAGCTTTGTCTACATGATGCTGAGAGCCTGAAGTGGGGTGGGGACAAGACAATCACTGTGGGAAAGAAAAAAGTCACAGCAGAAACGGACTCACCCACATGCCCCACTGCATGAGACTTCTAGAGGTCAAGGGCATCTAAGGTGCCAAAACGCTAAGCTTTGCTTCAGGAAGAAACTGTCTAAGCCCATTGACCTTTCAAGCAATGCCTCTGTCATTCTGACCCATGCTGAGAATGCAAGGGGAGGCGGGTGGATGGGAAAGGGCTGGCCCCCTTCTGTTCTGTGAGGGAGCCTGTGTGGGGCGAGGGGCACCACGAACCCAGGACCCTGGCCTCCTTTAAGCCCCCAGACAGGGGAAGAAGGCCAGAGGGAAGACACCCAGTGCTCCTTCCACCTGGGGCAAGAAGCCATTTTTATCCAGAGACCAACTCCAAAAGGACACAACTGGGACTCAAATGCTTCCATGTACCCACACTGCAGGTAAGAAAAGTAAGCCCAGGGCAACAGGTGCCACTGACCTTCTATATGGCAGATCTGGATGTTCTGGGTGTAAGGCAGGGTTGAGATGTAGATCTTGGCACCAGATGTCTGCTTCAGAAAACTCACATACCGCCCTTGCTTGCCGATTAGCCGACCAACTAAGTGCTTCCAGGGAGAGGGAGGGAGATGGGAGGGTTAGCAGGAAACCAATTCCCCACATCCTAAGGACCGACTTTTGTTTTACATGAGATCAAGCTCAAACATATTAGCTGTTACTATGTCAGCTTTTATTTGCCTGGACTGTTCCAGGCGCTTACATTCACTCACAGTACCTGTGAAACAGATAACAACTTTACCACCATTTTACAGAGGAGGAAACAAATCGAGAGAGGCCAAGGAACCCACCCCAGGTCACACAGCTGCTAAGCAGTTGAACAAGGCAGTCTGCAGGGCCCAGCAGCTCCCATTTCATCCCAACAAGGCAGCCCAGACTGAGAAGACAAGGGAAGCAGCGCCTCCTCCAACTCACAAGTGAGCAGTTTCAGCAGAAGAAGGGCTGACTATGACTCCTCATAGCCCTGATCCTTCACGTCTACTCAGGACCAAAGATAAGGGCTCCATTTGCAAGTAAAGGCCTGAGGACACTTGGGTTCTTACTCAAGGGACAGTGGCCTGGACCCTTCGGAGCACAAGGCATGCAGCAGTGCCCGCTGTGCCAGAGTTCAAGGCAGGCAGAGGCCACACTTAGCTATGATGTAAGACGAGCTCCGGAACAATCCCAAACGATCCCTCCCCAGCAGGGCTACGAGGGCCATCGTCCCTCCTCATCGGGGGCCTGCCTCGGCAATCGGTGTTGACAGAGGGCATGACAACAAGGTGACCAGGAGAGGAAACGACCACGGGAGCCAGCAACCTGGGGTCAACACGGCCGTCCTGACTCAGAGTTCAGGGCGAGCCAGGTCTCTCCCTTGCACAGAGCCAAGCACCCTGGGAGAAAGCAGGCTAAGCAGCCTGCCAATTATTTCTGAGTCCCAGAGATAAACATAAAGATCAGACTAATCAGTTGTTAAGTTATAATAGCGAGGTTAGAAACCGCTGGAGCAACTCGGGAACTAGGCACGAGAGAGGCAAACTGACATTCATGCAGTGAAGAATGAAGTTAGAATTATGTTTTCAAAGAATAACAAGTAAATTGTTAAATATTTTAAAATATTAATTAAAGCAGCATAATCTCAGTTTTGTTTAAAAACCACAGGGTGTGAGATGAGAAGAAATTAAGTCTTTGCAGTCGCTCTCAAGGGTAGGATTAGAGCTGGTTTTTATTTTCTTCATACATTTCTATACCATTCAAGTGTCTCTGAAATGCAGGTTTATGCTTTGCTTGATTATAAAATGCACTCCACATGGGAGAGCTAGATGAGGTGCTGAGGAAGGGGTCTGGCTGCCCTAGTTATCAATCTGATTTGCACTAGCAAATCTGCAGACAGAGTCCAGCCCCAGAACATACAAAAGGGGAGGGGGAGGGGGCAGGCCCGAGACTTAGAGGAGGACAAGGGTAAGATGCTCTTGAGGTGGCTGGAAGAATCCCATCCACAGCACAGTCTGAACCTTGGCAAGCTTTAGGCCTTCAGCTCATTGGGGGCCCCTTCTGTTTCACTGGCCTCCCCCACCCTGCTTGCCACAGAACGTGGCCCTGGGGGATACAGCCTACCTTACCTTTGGCACCTCGATCTCCCAGATGATGAGGTCAACCTTTTTGGGGTTGGAGCCTGCCTGGCCATTCTGGAAACTGTCGGTCTTCCTGAGGCCACAACAGCTATCCACAGAATCCATGCTGTTCCCGTCGGAACCTATAGGAAGGAAGCAGCATGCACACACAGACCCGGCTCAGAGCCGTCAATACTCACGACTTCCAGAATCCACGTTACTGGGAGTGCCGCCCCACTACCCACACTAGGCAGGTGACTGTTAACTCATTCTAGAAGGCTCAGAGAAACCCCAATGAAAGGAGGCCTAGAGGTATCAATACACCTAATTTTAGCCTGTCACTTACAGTCCCACTTGCTTATTTGGCAGCTGCACCAGCCACAGCTGCTGGAACAGAGACACAAGTGGTGAACTGCTTGGGAAGAGACTGACTTCTCGCCCAGGGAGGGGAGTCCACAGGTGGGGGAGGGGACAATCCACTGGTCCACACGGTCCCAGGAGCTGATCTGGATGGCCACCTCACCACCATCTCACCACCCTTCCCAGTGTCCCAGCCCCTCTTTAGACCAAAAGTCTCTAGTCCCCAAAGCCTCAGGCCTGGGCTTCCAGGCAGTGGCCTTTAGCCAAACAGAAGAAGAAAGTCTCTTTGGCTTGTCTAGTGGCCCCACTCTCATCCCTGATCAGGGACCCACTTGTTTCTCTGCCAGAAGTGGACAAAGGAAGGGGAGCCTTCTTTCCCTGACTTAGGCCTGGCATGTGCAACTCTGAATTCTCTTTAGGGCTCAAATATCCCCTGGTCAAAAGACGGAGCTAAGCTCGTTCCCAAGAGCACAATGGGAAAGGGGACCCTGGCACCAACTGGAGCTATTGGACTCTAGCTCAGGCCACAGCAAAGGAACCACTGCAGAGAAACAGGGGTCCAGACAGCCTAAGAGAAACGGCTCTGGCTTAGATATGGACGACTCAATACCTAGAAATAGATCACTCCTAGGAGCCTACTGATTAGGTTATCTTCTGCATGGTTTTCCTAAACCCTAGACATAAGCCTCTGGAACAATCCATGCACTGTCTGGATGCAAAGGACTAAGGCTAAAGAGAGTCTGCTCCCAGCAAAATCACCTTCAAAGTCACCTGTTCTCCCTCAACACCAGTGGCTTGGAATAGGCTTCTAGCAAGGAAAACCCCTTCTGAAGGAGCTGCTTGACAGCTTGCTGGAAGGACAGGCTGATAAGTTCTGCTCATTTTCAGCCTCCGTCCAACAGAACTGCAGTGGCCAACACCCAAACCCAAAGACACCAGGAGTGGCTCTGAACCACACCCGGAGTTGAGCCAGCTGTGTTCCAAGGCCAGCTTCCAGTTCCCTTAGCTTCCTCAGGCTGAAAGCAAGGCTAACATGAGAACCCTAGCCTGGTGCCCAGCACCCACCGAGCACTCGATGGATGGTGACTCTGACTGATCAACCACCCCAAACTTCTCCACCTATCACGGGAGACTCAGCCTCCTGTTCTGCAAAGTTACTCTCAGAAGCCCTCAACCCATCAGAGCAGCTAGGATGATCAACCTAGAGTTGACACAAGACTGGTGGATTCATTAATTAAGCTGAAGGGCAACAGGCAAAAGGAAGTTCTTTAAAAAAAAAAAAAAAAAAAAAAAAATTTAAAACTTTTTTTTTACCCCCTTTAAGACAATTTTTTAAAAAGCATTTTAACATTAGGCTATCTTATGGTATCTGGCCCTCCATAACCATCATTGGCAGCATTTTCTTCTAGAGGCATAGTAAATAATAGTGGTCTCAGTCACAGCATGTTGGGTGACAGAACAGTGTTATGTATGTACATCAGATGCTGCTGAAAGCAGGTAAACACCTCAGAAAGAGTCCCAAGCTTCGTGGATGGAGCTGAAATGGTAGGGAAGGGCTCCAGGACAAGCAAGTCAGAGAGCCACTTGGGAAGTCATGACATTGTCTGAAATACACGAAAATATCCCAGGGGGAGCCACAGAAGCAGGGCCAGGAGCTGCTGACCTGTAAGTTAGCGGTCTGAACTGTCTACGCTGGGGTCAGCACTCGAAAAACCCAGTGACACTTGGTTATCAAAGTGCCCCTCTTTCCTGGGGTGGAACTGCAGCTGCACAGAAAAAGAATGGCTGAGACTCGGTGAAGGAATCGGTGACAGCGACAACGAGGAGCACTTGAGCCTCCCCAGGGACTCAAGGCTGTGGCCATTCATGGGACACTTACCCTGTAAGAGCTTCTGGAGAAGGAAAGCAGGTGAAGACATGGAACAAGCACAGGATTAAAAGGAGGTCAACCATTAAGAAACACCAGCCCAGACCTGGCCCTCGGGGGAACTACGGAGGCCTCTCCATTAAAGACCCACTAAGAATTAGGGCTCCAAGGAGAAGAGGCACACCAAGGCTAACTGGTGACCCCACTCGGAACTGGTTCCTTCTAAAGGGCTGAGGAGGTTCCCTGGCTGGTGGGCTGAATGACAGCTCCCACGGCTTTGGGTCTCAGGAGAGCCTGACTTCTCAGGTACCCACCAGCTCTCTGCAGGCCCGCTGGGACAGAGTTGAAGAGCACCTTTACTTTGCTGCAGAAATGGCTGGAGGGAGGGACAGGCTAGCAGCTTTTCCCTAACAAACAAAGGAAGCCCTCCCCTGATCCTCCAAGTGAGCACCCGAGACCCACCTACCTCCCGAGTGATCTGCTTCTGCGTCCATGGTCCATCCTTCCTCAGCCCCCAAGTCTGACAACTCCCCTTTTAGCACCCCATTACTGAAGGGCACGGTATTGTCTGGCAGCGGCGGGGTGATAGCCTTGTCCCTGGGGCTTGAGTTGGTCTCTGTGCAAGAGTCTTCGAGGCCTGAAGTGCTGACAGAATCTGAGCACTGCCCTGAAGAGGCCGCGGAAGGAACGCTCTGGCTGTCTGACGCACAGGTAACACATGCGGCATCTTCCTCCAGGGTGCTTGCCTCATCCAGTGACTCTCTGAGGGGTGTTGCTGGAGGTGGGCAGGGCGCCAGGGAGATGTGGCGTGCGGAGTTCTTTGGCTTCTTGTCCTTGGTGGGGCTGGACAGCGGGCTGCTCAGGCAGCTCACATAGGTCTTTGGTGATGGCAGGTCCTCTGCTGGTGGGCCTGACGAGGGAAGGGCAGTGTCCACTGGGCCAGCAGCTGCCCCCACTATGGCTGGAGCAGCCTCTGCAGTGTCTTGCCCCAGGACAGTTTTCTGGCTGGCTGGGGCACAGCTCTCCTCCTGCCCTCGAGTCTGACCACCTGAGGCCTGAAATAACTGACCTGCCGTCTTGGCCCCTGCACTGGCCAGCACCTCTTCCGTGGCTTCCAAGATCACCTGGGAGATTATCTGGAAGGCAGCCTGCTCAATCCTCTCATTCTTACCCAAGCTCTCCTTTTTGCCTAGTTCTCCTGCCATGTCTCTGTCCCAGGTACTGTCACCTTGGACCTCAGGTGCCTGCATCTCCACATTCTTTGTCAGCTCTGCGTAAGCCAAATTGCCAGAGCTACTTAACAACTTCCCGACTACAGACTCTTCTCTCGGTGGGGAGAAGGGGCCACCGCTCCCCTTCTCTCCTCCGCCTCCTGGGGGGGCCAGGCTGAGGGCCTTGCTGCTCTCCAATTCTGAGACAGGCTCCTGGGACAACAGGCCTTCTTCAAGCCCACTCTCCCCCAGCATCGCATCGCCGGTGCCCTCGGCTCCGCCTGTCTCTCTTGCCTTCTCCCCAGGACCGTGCTTCTCAGCGCACACAGACTGGCCGGGCCAGCCCCTCCCTGGCACCTTACTGAACACCGCCTCTCGCTTACACACCTCAACGGCCTCGTGGGGGAACAGCACTTCCTTGGGAGACGGGAGGGGACACTCAAGAGGAAGAGATCTGGCTTCGTCACCCATCAGGGTGAGTTCCACCTGTGCGCTGTCGTCTTTGCGCGTTCCTGGTTGGGATCTTGCGTCTGTGGTGTTGGGGAGGCAGCCTGAGGACTCTGATCTGCGACAGGTCAGGTGTGTGCGCAGCAAGGCTGGGGGTTCCACAGAGGGCTTGCTCGCAGTGGACTGTTCCTTGTCTGGTGGCTGTGTGACACTGGGAGGTGTGGACACAACTCCAGGACAGGTCTCTTCCTTGGGGGGCGACCTCTTGATGTCAGGGCTGGCCCTTAGCACCACAGCACCAGCCTCTGCCTGTTTATCATTGCTGCTGACCTGCTCTTTTTTACGGGAGAAAAACCACCACCAGCCGAGGAGCGCCAGCATTCCAGGCAATGCCAAGGGAAAGAGTGAACGGAAATGGATTGCCATCCTGGAGGCCTGAAGCAGTTATGCCTGGGAAAAGAAAGGGAGAGAAGAAAGGGAGAGAAGTGGTGTTATGAAGGCCAGGTAGGAGGCAGGCACTGCACCTGAACATGGTGAATTATACCTTCATTTGGGTTGTGTTGCAGAGATAAGAAACATCAGTGCTTTAGCATTCTCTGGGCCGTTCTGACGCTCAGCTGAAGGCTGGGAACCAATGCTCTAGGACCTTTCTTTTCAAAGTACAGTCCATGGACCAGAGCCCCAAGCATCACCAGGAACCTGCTAGAAATGCAGCATCTTGCCCACCCAGACCTGGATGAATGAATCAGGGCTGCATTTTAAGATGTCCAGAGGAGTCACGAGCATATTACAGTTAGAAGCAAAGCTAGGAGATGTGATCTGCCCCAAAGTGCTGGGAGTGAGGGAGTATAGGAGGTCAACTCCAGGAAGTCCCTCCATGTTTAAAAATGAGCATCCTTGGGCTGGGTGTGGTGGCGCACGCCTGTAATCCCAGCACTTGGGAGACTGAGGCAGGAGGATCTCGAGCTCAAAGCCAGCTGCAGCAACTTAGCGAGGCCCTAAGCAACTCAGTAAGACCCTGTCTCTAAATAAAATACAAAATAGGGCTGGGGATGTGGCTCAGTGGCCAAGTGTCCCTGAGTTCAATCCCTGGTTCCAAATAAATAAATAAAATACAAAATAGGGCTGGGGAGGTGGCTCAGTGGTCGAGTGCTCCTGGGTTCAATCCCCAGTACAAAAAAAAAAAAAAAAAAATGAGCATCCTTGGTAATATCTGAAGATGAAGCAATGAGATTCGAAAGTATAGAGCAGGGCTAAGCAGTGGCCTGGGCTCAGACGACTTTCTAAACACCCCGGGTGAAAAGCTTCAATGATGCTACCTTATCACTTCACAAATGCCTAACCCCGCTAGATGCTTCCCTTTGTACCACTTAATCCTCAACCACTTGGTAATACAAAGAATGCATTACCTCAAAGGTTAAAATAAACTCAAGGTCATATAACCAATGAACGGGAACCCGGTTTCCATTCCACATCAAATCTCGAACTCACTAGTTAGTGGACTTGGGGGGAAAATGCATTGTATGGGCCAAGAAAAGGGGAAGTTTGTACTACCTTTTCGGAGAGCTTTAGTAACAGCTCATAAGCTGTACCCTATGACCCAAATATCGCACACCTGTAAGCTTTAAAACAACGACTGTGTATATAAGAGGTCTATATAAGAATGCTCTCTAGTGTATTATTTGAAACAAAATTGGAATTAACCTTTCAGGGGAAATCACTACTAAATATATTGTGGAATCCATGAGTAGATACATTAGGGTTAGAAAAAGAAGTTGGTTTTGCAAGGTGTGGTGGCACACCCCTGTAATCCCAGGGGTCCAGGAGGCTGAGGCAGGAAGATCATGATTTCAAGGCCAGATTCAGCAATGTAGTGAGGCCTGAAGCAACTCAGCAAGACCTTGTCTCTAAATAAAATATAAAAAAGGCCTGGAGATGTGGATCAGTGGTTAAGCACTCCTGGGTTCAATCCACAGTACCAAAAAAAATTTTTTTTTTAAAGTTGGTTTCATGTACTGACGTGGAAAAAGCAGAAAACAGAAGTTAAAGACTACTGTGTAGGCAATGTCTATGCTCACATAATCCCATGGAAAAACCAGGAAGGATACACCCCAGGCCATCCAGCTGGGGGAAAGGAAAAGATTTTGCACTTTGATTTCATATCCTGCAACCCTGATGCATTCATTTATTAGTTGGTCTTTTTAGATGCTTACCTACAAATATACAAAAATTTTCATAGTGGTTCTCCAATTTGGATCCAACAATAGCATTAGAGGGGGAACTTTTAAAAACCTAAGGACAAGATGGGGATATGGGGATATAGCTCAGTAAGGCCCTGGGTTCAATCCCAGTACCAACAACAACAAAACAAAGAAAAAGTTCAAGGCCAAATCAGAATCTCTGAGGGATAAGAATCAACACCAGTTCTTTTGTTTCTGTTTTAAACCCAGATGATTTCTAACAGGTAGTCAAGTTGAAGAATCATTGTTCTCCCAAAAAAAGTAGATTAAAGGAGATTTGCTTTGTATTTGCTTCATGTTCCATGTCTTTCCTCTTTTATGTGAAGGACAATTTGAGGTGGGAAAGAGGGGAACTGGTGCACTAGGAGGTGCCCAAGTCCTACCCTGCAGGACGGGCTAACAGGAAGTAGAGCTGGGGTTGAACAGTAAATTTAGATTCTGATTCCTTATTAATTAGGGAATTCTCCCACCCCCTTTTTAAAAACAGTGCTAGGGATTGAACTCAGGGGACTTGCACATGCTAGGGAAACACCCAGCCACTGAACTACCGGCCCAGCCCTTTTAAAATTTTATTTTGAGGCAATGTCTCCCGATGGTGCCTGGGTAGGCCTCAAACTCATCATTCCCCTTCCTCAGCCTCCTGCGTAGTTGGGATCACAGGCAAGCGCCACCATGCCCCACAGGCAATTCCTTTTTATCAGGGTTTGTAATTGGGATTCCCACCGTATTCTAGCAATTCTCTGATCTTAGGGAAAATATTAAATGGGATGGGATCAAGAAAACAAACCCGAGCAACCAACCCCATAGAAGGGAGTGTCCCCAGCTTCACACACCAAGGCCCAAGGCTGAAGATTCAGATTGGAGTGTGTGAGGGAGGGGTTGTTCTCCAAGACACAAGCCGCCTCCCAAACCCGCTGGAAGGAGCCCTGCCTAGTCCGAGCTCAAAGTTGATCCCCAGAGTCCTGCTTCTCCAGCAGCTGCCGGTGACACCACCCCACCTCTCGGAAAGCTGGCTGCACTTCTCTAAGGAGAGTTCAACACTCAAACACACACTCCAGTGTGGCTGACACCCACTCCTTGGGTCCTACACCCAAGTCTCAGCCCAGTTTGCTCCCTAGAAATTGGGGCCCTAAACCCCCAGCCCTTTCACTCCAGCAGAAACTCAGCTGAGACTACAGCCTAAGAAACATGGTTGCTGTGGCATTTCCATGCCAGATCCCCCCTGCTGTGACAGGAAGTTTTCCTAGGAGTCATCAAATACTGCTAACCTGAGACCACCCAACCAATAAAATCCAGAATGATCCACTGGGATTCCCAGTGCCCACCTCTCTCCAGCCTCTACCCCTGGAGGCTAGAGCCAGAGACCCACTGCTGAGGAACCAGGAGTCACGTCTGTGCAGGGCATGGCTCTGGTTCTCCCAGTACTCCATCACACTCAAGAACAGTGACATGAGATCCCCAGAGAGCCTAGACATGGACAGGATTTATTTTTTCTTTGCTGCCTGAGCATTGTGGTTAGAGATAGGAGGTGTCCTCCACCAGAACAGCTCCCCTGGGATCAGCAGCTGCCTGCCCACGGCTAGCAGCGCATCAAGCCTCAGGGGGTCTCACTAAGGGTGCCCACTGCCAGGAGGCAGCTGATGCCCCATCCCGAGCCCCCACTTCCCACCAGTCAGAAAATGGCTGGCCCCTCACTTCCTCACCGGAGGCAACTCAGGTTGGTCAAACAGACTTTTTGCCATATTCCCCAACTGACATGGTCTGATAGGCCTCCTGAGGTGGCATAAGATGCACCAACCTACCAGGCGCGGTGGCACACGCCTGTAATTCCAGCACTTGGGAGGCTGAGGCAGGAGGA
>JAJEJO010003164.1:72483-95640 GCA_020662805.1 Glaucomys volans
TGGCACACATACACACGTACCCCTCAGCCTCACGAGGCTTTGCTTCTCTGGGACCGAGTTGCCATCTTTGTACTGGGTGTTTTGTTTTTTGGGTTTTTAAATCTTTTTAAGTTGTAGATGGACATAACACCTTTATTTTATTTATTTATTTATGTGGTGCTGAGGGTCGAACCCAGTGCCTCACCTGTGCCAGGCAAGCGCTCTACTGCTGAGCCACAACCCCAGCCCGGGTGTTTTGTTTTTAAACCTGAATTTCCCAGGGTTTAAATGGATTGAACACCACAAGTCCCACAGTGCTCAAGTTCACAATCCAGCTGGAAGCTGCCTCCCAGGACACCTTCTCCCTGCAGCCAGGGAAAGCTGCCCACAGGATGCTGCAGAGCCCTGCCCTAGGGTTGGCGGGGAGCACTCTCAGCTATTTTGAATCTGTTGGAATTAAATAGCTGCCTGCTTATTTTTAGCAGGTCCATTTGCCAAGGAATAGATGCACGCTGGCTCCCTGCCAAGCGGTCACAGAGCTGAAGGAAAGCATGAGCCACAGCCACAAGGCCCTCGCACTCTCCTCACTCCAGGTTCTAAAAGGAGCCCTTCTTTCCCTCAAGAGGTACCTGCAGCTTCTCAGAACAGCCTTGGAGAAGTAATGTCCTCATTCCCAACAGTAACTGCAGTCTAGAGCCTTCTGCTAAACAAGAAAACAGATCCCAAAGAATGGTACAAAAAAAGTGTTGGTCCCAGTGACTAAGCCAATTTGGCTGCAGTTACTGTGAAAAAGGGCTGCACATAATTGACAGGAAAGTCAATCATAAAAACAACAGTAAGGAGCCAACAGCCCAAGTTTATTCTGGGCTTGGACCTCGTCAGAGACCCACATCCACTGTGAGTTCTGAATGAACATTTACACATTACAGAATTGGAACATTTCTGCCATCATCCCAATGTTCATATCGCCAATGGCTGTACTAGGGTGTTAACCACCAGGAAGGAGTCTGCCCAAGACACCCCACCAACAGAGTGCCTGGCACAGCAAGTTCTTGCTGGGGGCAGGTCCCCTGGAAGGGGGTCTTCCCCTGACAGGGAATCAGAACTGAAAGCCCGGTGCCCAGCATTCAGAGAAGCAGCAGCTGTGAGCCAGGCAGAGGTGCCTGCCCTTTGGAGGAGGAAACTAACACTCTTAGAGACCTTTCCCTGTCCACAGAGTACCTCTTGTATTAGAAATGTTCTCTGAATTCATCAGATCACAGTTGTCCACTTTACTCACATATCCATGAACACGTACCCTGCCACACAGAAGCCCCAATCTAGGTGGAAGACAACCGCTCTCACACTTGCAAGCCTTGCAATCCCGAGCAGCAAGAAGTAAACCAAGAGAGCCCAGGAAGGTGCTCTCAAAGGTCAGGATTTTCCCAGGGCACAATGAGGGGGAAGGGGAGATAACACAAATGAAGGTTCTAATGCCTTGAAAGGTGGGAGAGGGCAGCAAGTCCCAGAGCTGAGCCAGAACAAGTCCTGGGAGCGGAAGCTAAGGAGCTGGTAAAGGGCCAGGCAGGAGGAGTCTGCCCTCTCCAGGCAAGGCGACGGGAACTACACCAATCTGCAGAGTTATGACAAGGTCAGAGTGGAGCAGGTCACCAAAGGCAATGGTCGGGGCGAATCTCCTTTGGCAACTGCTGTCCAATACTGGCAGCCACAGAGGGTTAACTGAGCACTTAAAATGTGACAAGTGACTGAAGAACTGAATTTCTTTATTTAAAATTAATTTAAAAAGCCACATGTAGCTACCTACTGCACAGCACGGTTCTAGAGGTGCTGCTGAACTGGACAAAGGCCGCAAGGCCATCGCCTACCTTGCTGGCAGCGTGCAGTCCTGCCACTGAGGGTGGGGGGCGATGGTGAGCCGGGGTCACTCTCCTGCGGCAGCATGGCTGGGGCCCAGGATCAGAGTGCTGGAGCCATGCCTCAGGTGTGCTGGTCTCGGCCCAGCCCTGGTGTTCCTTTCATCCTCGGGGCCTAAGTGAGCTGTGACTCATGAGGGCACTCTCAAGATTCCATGTTAGCTCACAGTGGGGCTGTGAGGGCCTGCCCAGGATGTCCCCACACCCTCCATTGTGATGGCCCCACAGAGCACAGGCAAGCTGGTATAGCTAGCCAGACACACTTGGGGGCAGCTCTGATGGCACAGAACATGCTTCCAGTCCTCTGTGCAGGAGGCCTGAGGCTTAACCTAACATCTGGGTGGAGAACCTCCTCAGTGAGGCCTTCTCTGACCAAAATGGAAAACCAGAGTCTAGAACCAAAGGCTAGTACCAGGTAAGAAAAGCTAGAAGGCCAAAATCCTATCTGGACATGGACTCTTCCTCCTCCAGTCCAGATAGAAATTAAACTAACTTCTGGTCTGGAAAACTTGGTAATAAGGGGAGCCACACAAGGGTCGAGAGCCATGTGTGGCAGGTCCAGCCTCGTTCCTCTGGAGTGATAGGGGAAAGGGCATCAGCACCTCCTGCCAAGGTCCTCCAACTGCTTCCTCTGCGAATAGGTGTGTGGTTTTAGAAAGCTCTGAAGACCGTGTCCTGTCCACCCTGCCCCTCATTTCAGGCTTTACGTGACCATCTGGCTTTACAAGTGAATTCCGACACGCACCTGAAGCTGGAGACAAAATAGACACAGGAAAGTCCTCCTGGGTACACGAGTTCCAGCCCGTGACACAGAAGGCTGGAACCAAAAGGTACAAGCAGGGATCTGATGGCAAGTGAATGCCAAAAAAGATGGCATGTGCCTTCAGAAGAAATCGGAAAAGATGGTGTATGGCAAAGGCCCCTTCGTGCCACTACCTCCAGGAGATGGATATAAGACCATGATTTCCAAACAGCACACTGCAATACCAAACAAGAAATCACATAAAGGCTTAAGAGGGCAATTTCTGTTCAACAAATATTGATTGGCACCTACAGGGTACCAAGCACATGGGACAGAAATGAGTAAGACGAGGTGCTGACTGGGAGGCAACTTTCAATCTTTCAGTTTCTTGGTAGGCAAAAACAATGTCCGAGCTTGTTATGTCACCTTCTGCCATGGACTAACTCAAAGGTCCAAGAGACAGGTGAGTGTCCTGCTGGCAAAGGGGAACAAACAAAACGGGGTGCCCATTTATCTACAGTTCTCATGTCCTGGGGTAGGGAATGAGAAGAGAGTAGCCTGAATACCACCATTACGGGCACCAAGAGGCTTGGATGGCCCCATTCCATAGGCAGACTTTCATTCAATACCCATTTTCACCATCTCGTTCCCAAATCCAGACCTCAAAGTAAAGCCAGCTCTTCTGCTTGGCCTGGTGGAAGGGACCTACCAGCCCAGTTGTTTTGCCTACTTTCCACTGACGTCCTATGTTCAGCCACTCAGACTCTGGTGCACACCTTCAGAGGTGCCCGCCCTTCTGCATGCATCAGCTGGCTTATTTGCCACCACCCCTGCACATATTCTTTCTCTGAAGAATGTGCTCCACCAAGAGAGGAGGTTGCACCAGATTCAAGAAGAACACAAGAGAAAGGCAGAGGAAATCCCCAGAGCCAGGGGAAAGGGATGCTTCCCAAGAGCAACACAGAACTTTCGGCAGACCTGGGGTGTTAACACGATGAGACAGCTTATCACCAACAGCACAAGTTCCACAGCTGTGGCAGAGGCTCAGGGAGAGTCAAGGAACTGGTTAGAGATACAAAGAGTAAGCAAAAGTAAGGGAATTAACTAGAAGAGGAGAAAGAGGAGACAAGAAATAAAGGAAAACTACAAACTACGCAGTCCTCAGCAATGCTGATTATCACATAGACTTGGAACAGCAACTTGACCAGAGTGTGCTGCCTCCACACTGCGAGGAAAAGGAAAGAAAAAAGTGTAGGAATCAGCTAAGTTCTTATTTCTCACATTAGAAAAATCAAATAATACATTTTTTAAAGTATGCTATTTAGAAATAGAGGTGAGTAGCAGGAAGAACTGAAGGCAGCTGCCACCGGGAAAGAACAGAAGGTGGGAATTGAACCCGGGGCCTCCCAGGTGCTAGGGAAGCACTCCACCACTGAGCTACATCCCGAGCAAAAGAGTATCCTTTCAAATCTGTGACGGTCAAAAAGTCGTATCTTCCTACAAGCAACACTGTGATTGAAAATTCCTTCTAAAGCTATATACAAGTAGCAATGGATCCTCTATTACCACAAGGCTTTGTGTGTCTCTTGTGAACCACAATAGTACATACTAGTGTCAACTCATCTGTATACAAACTTGCAATGTTTTCTTTTTCCATAATGACTGATGCCAATTTTACTTCAGAAACCCTCAAACTTCCCATTGATATAGCAATAACAACCCAAAAGATAACATGCTTATGGATGGATCTTTGCAGAATGAAGGCAAGGGTTTCCCCACCCCACTGAGGCGAGCCAGCATGAGGGAGCAGGCCCCCCTTGGGGCTGGTCATTTAAGAATGATTTTTAATACCCACCGTATGTCGGATCAAAGCAAGGGTGCAAGGAGGGACAGGGACTCAAATTTCAGATAAGACGACATTACAGAGAAGATTCAGAACCTAATGTAATGTACCTGCAGCCTCTCTCAGCTCGTTGAGGGAGTGGGGTCCTAAGGCATCCCTTGCACGTGTAGTGAATTAAATACCCAGTCCTGGGTGGAGCAGGGTAATGGCAGGGTTGAGAATCGTCCCCTCAGTCCACTTCTGTGTACCCTGGTTTAGATGAGAAAGGCTGGGGAGGGTGTTTAGGAGAGAAGTATGTCTGGGGAAAATGTGGGGGGAATCAAGTGAATGTCTCTTGGAAGAAGTGGCATCGGAGCTAGAAAAGTAAGGAGCCATGCCAGCACCTGGGGGAAGGCAGGAGGGAGGGGGAGAAAGTTCCAGGCAGGGTGAACATGTGCCAAAGTCCTCAGGCAGGAACGAGCGTGGCTGACTCGAGAAGCAAGAAGGGTCTGAGCTCTGCAGCTGCCAGAGAACCAGCTCCTCAGCACCCCCTGCAGAAGTGGTGCTGAAGACAGAACTCAAGCACCGGGAGGTGCTGGGGTCCCCGGACTCTCCCCTGAGGGAAAACTCACTGGCCCACAGGGCTTTCATTCTTTACTCATAAATACAAGCTGCTTCCAGAACCTCTTCCAGAGGACTAGGGATATGGCTCAGTGGTGGACCACTTGCTTGGCATGCACGAGGTTCTGAGTTTGATCCCCAGCACTGCCAGGAAAAAAAAAAAAAAAAAAGGAAGTAAGAAAAAAAAAAAAAAAAGAAACTATACCAGAAACAAGTTGCCCTTGGCTGGGACCATGACAGGCATTCTGTGTGGGAAACAGGGGCTCATTCTTTACTCTGAGTTCTCAGCACATATGTTTGCTAGAGGCCCTGCAGCTACTCTGCACTTTAGCTTAGGGAACCACTGAGGACCCTTACCCCCAGCCCCCACCCATCAAATTAGTCTGCTCCAATAAGGTGCTCCAGCCCCTAGGGATGGTGAATACCCACACACAGAGCTCGGTGTGAGCCCTTGCCACTTCTTTGAATCAGACTTCACAAAAACAACCTTGCTCTCCAGCCAACATAAACCATAGGCAACTGAGGGCCTTATATGGCACTAAGCTTTCTTAATCAGAAACAGATAGATGGGTTGGAGTTGGCAGCAAAGAAAGAGAAAGGGGGGGAGGGAGGGAAAGAAAGAGGGAGAGGAGACAGAGGGAGGGAGAAAAGGAGAGGCGTGCATTGGGGCAGAGAATAGCATGGGGAACAAACTTGTTTGTCCAACACTTTTTTCACCTTCTTCAGCCTTGGTAGCTTACCAGCAGAGTTCCTACTGGGGGCCATGGTTTTGACTCCTCCTGAGTATCTTGGTGTAAGCCAGAGGATACCAGTAATCAGACTGCCAATCAAGCCACAGTTCTAAGAGTTGAGCGACCACATGACAACAGGGTTACAAGGTTTCCTGAGAAACCAGCAACAAGGGGTCCTCGCTCCCCAGGGCAGCAGTCCTGACCCCGGGGCTCCCAGCTCACTGGACAGCCTCAAGTCACATGCCTGCCTGGCCCAGGAGGCGGCCTTGGGCCCCTGCCACAGACCCAGAATAGAAAAGGCAGCCCCAGAGGCCTCTTAAGCAGCCAACCCATCCACACAGGCCATGGCAGTTTCTAGGGTGGCTTATTCTCTTCCCTCTCCTGATTAGGCGGTGGCGGCAGCAGGACCTGTCTTGGACACTGCAGCCACAAGCACTTGGCTCTCCTAAAGGGTGCCACCTGCTAAAAATAGCACCAGCACATGCTTGGCCGAGTAGGCCACACCAAAGTGAAAGGACAAAGCAGGGAGATTATTCCCAGCCCTGCCTTTCCTCCTACAGACAGCTCCAGGCACAGACGCAAGTGCTGCTCTCTCCTGGGAAGCTCAATAAGTTGGAGGCACCTTTTTTGTCGGGAGGGGCAAGAAGAATCACATAAGTTGGAGTACCTTCAGATGGGCTGCTTGTCCCTGGTCTTCACAAAGGCACACCCCGGTCAAGGGCAGAAGGAAGGGGTGGGGGCTGGGAGAGAACTCGCTGCCTCCTCCAGCCAGGACTAGGCTGCTACTGGGTGACAGCCTGTTGAGGGCCAGGGGATGGTCTCATGACCTCCATGTGAGGTCTGACAGGCAGCGTTATTATTAGCTAGAGAATGAGTGTCTTCAAGGTTGTCTTCTCAACCTGCTCAGTCTTCAAGGCAGTTTCCCAGACCTTAAGGCACAGCTATCTAGTCTGAGGCATTTTATGCATAGACATTACCTGCCCATTTCAAAAATGTATGGCAAAAAAAGACTTTGGAAAGATATGAGTTAAGGAGTTAAGATCATGGACTTTGGTTTCCTGTAAAATGGGATAAGCACCCCCCCACAGGTTTGTAATGAGGCTTAAACAACTCAAAACAGACTCAGTTTGTGAGATAAACAGTTTTAATTCTTTAAATACCCACTTTTGCCAGGCGAGGTAGCGCATGCCTGTAATCCCAGGGACTCGGGAGGCTGAGGCAGGAGGATTTCGAGTTCAAAGCCAGCCTCAGCAACTTAGCCAGGCCCTAAGCAACTCGGTGAGACCCTGTCTCTAAACAAAATACAAATTAGGGCTGGGGATGTGGCTCAGTGGTGGAGTGCCCCTGGGTTCAATCCCCAGTACCAAAAAATAAAATAAATAAAAAATAAAAATAAAAACCCACTTTTATTTTCTGGATGAGGACCCAGTGATAATGGGGCAGTAAATAAGAAACAGCCTCTGAGCATGGGGTAAAGAGAAAAGAGAAAGAGGGAGAGGATAGTGCAGATACAAGGAGGAGCGAGAAGGCATCTTGACATAGGTAAAGCTGGCCCAGGCAGGCACATAGAGCATACCACCTACTTAGGAGGCTAAGGCTGGAGGATCACAAGTTCAAAGCCAGCCTCAGCAACTTAGCGAGGCCCTAAGCAACTCAGTGAGACCCTGTCTCTAAATAAAATACAAAATAGGGCTGAGGATGTGGCTCGGTGGTGGAGTGCCCCTGGGTTCAATCCCCAGTACCAAAAAAAAAAACCCCAAAAAACCTAAACCAGCCCAGTCCTCTGGAATCAGCTTGTCCTCTTCAGGGACTCAGTTTCCTCATCTACAAACTTGAGATACTTAACATCATAGAGTTGAGAATATAAAAACAGCATTATCAAAAAAAAAAAAATCCCCTCCTACTCAGTTACGGTGGTACAAAACTGTAGTCTCAGATAATCAGGAGGCGGAGGCAGGAGGATTGCATGAGCCCAGGAGTGCAAGGGTAGCTGGAGCAACATAGACCCATCTTAAAATTAATAAAAATAACCTTCCTAAAGTGCCAGTAGGTGCAACAGGTGTCTGTTACGCATCTGTTACATCTGGCTAAGATCTCACGCTACATGTCAAAGGCCAGTCTAGCAAAGTTCAAACAGAGCACAGCCAGCACTAAATGAGAGGGTACCTAGAATAAAGCCCCTCCCCATTCACGATCAGAATTATGGCCCCACTGTCTCCAATGCCTTCTGTAAATACAGAAAAACACCCCCGAACATTTAAATAGACTGGAGGGAACAGAAGAAAAACCCAACCTGGTTTAACTGAGGGCCCATACTAAGGTCCTACAGGAAGTCATCAGGTAAAGTAACACATTTGCCTTTTAGAGACCAGGAAAATAAGAACATGTGTTAGAGAATCAAAAGGACTTTTATGATAATAAACAGGCTCTTGAAGCAACACAGCTCTCTAAGGGCCTGGCCCTTCTGCTTCATGCTCACATCCCTAGCCCCTCACTAAGTTCCTCTCTCAAACTGTTTCATAATTGATCACTCCTCTCTTAAGTGTAGACCAGAACTTGCTTCACATGTCATGTAAAGAAAGAAAGCTGATGGGTTTATGGACTATGGAAGCCTAAACCCAAACACGTGATGTTTTAGAGATGTGTAAGTTGAAGCAAATTTTTTTTTTCTTTAATTTTGAGTACTGGTTAATTGAATGCAGGGGTACCCTACCACTGAGCTACATGTCCAGTCCTTTACTTTTTGAGACAGGGTTCAAGACTGGCCTGGAACTTGGAATTCCCCTGTCTCAATCTTCCCAGTTCCTGGGATTATAGTGTGTGCCACCATGCCCAGCTAGCAATTAAGCTTTTAGAGGTGGGCAAAGAACATGAGACCAGTGTTGTCAGAAAGAACCATGATGCTGAAAATGTTCTTGACCTGAGCTGTCCAGGACAGCAGCCCAAACACAATCCTCCAGCAGCCCGCAGGCACCCTATTCTAACTCCAGGGCTCCCAGGACAAAACCTGAATACCATCCATGTTCGCCAATCCTCTTTTACCAGCTGAGGAAACTGACACCCCAGAGGGCCAACAGGTCTGCCTAGACTCACAGCCAGGTTTCAGTACTAAGAACTACGCCAAATCCAAGGTTCTTGCCACTAAGCCCAGAGGTAGAATAAGCCTCACTGGCTCCAAGCTCTGCATACCTTAACTTCCAGAACTCACCTGGGTGCCCTGCTTTGTTCCCAAGTGCAAATAGGCCTTAGTGACACATGGGTAAGCGAACATGACCAGCCAGTATTACGGGATGGGGAACAGAATGTTTACTACCTACGGCTGTAAACTACCAAACGAGCTGCAGGCATGTCCAGATTACAAAGACCCGGACAGAATAAAACTGTGCTAGCGCTTAGGAAGAGGAAAAGAAAGTTAAGGAAAAGGACACCTTGAAAGCTGCTAATTACAGGAAAGTCAGTTCTCAGACTGCTGATGATGACATGCAGACCTTCACTACCACGATCTGCTAGAAATCAGCAAAAGAAAGATTCGGAGGGAAAAACCCAAGGAAATAAGAATATTCCTTGGTTCTTCTCACAAAAGCCCTCTGGGAGACTTGGTTCAAACCCATACTTGTTTCTCTACCCTTCATTGAAACAATCCAGAATGACCTCCAGTTTCAGTGAGGCTCGAGGTGTAAGGATTAAAGGATTAAGGAGATGCTTGCCTGCAGCTCACCCACAGCATAGGAACGTCAAGGAAGAGGCAGTCTCTAAATCTCAGTTCTCTAGCCAAACATGTTCAATGACCTCGCTTTCATTGCCCAAGTTTAAAATTAGGTACCAGGTTCACTCAGTGGAGTGCCACACATACAGATGTTAAATGTGCAAGTGAAATCTGTGGGAAGTAGATATTCCAGAAAGGAAAGTGGGAGAAAGAGAACTTGCCCTAGGAAGCAAGGTTTAGGATTAACAGGTACCCCACTATGCAGACGAACAATTCTCAAATAGTATGTGATTTCAGTGGACCAAGAGACCCAGAGAACTCAGCACCTCCCCATAGTACAGGAAACATCCTCAGAATAATGAACCAAAGGCATTAACCCATAGCTGACACAACTCTCCGACTTCCCCACAACAGGAAAGCAGACCCACCTGCAGAGAGGTCGGTCTAAACTCACCAGGAAGATCAGGAAGGAGTGGCTGGGAATCAGCTCTCCAGCCACTCAGGCTATAAGCTGCCACTCTTCAAAGCCCTAAAATGTTCATCCAATCATGACACGTTGAACCAGGAGGCAGCCAGCAAACTGAGGAAACGAATTTGTCCCTTAACTTCTTTACCAAATTTCTAGGTCAGAGGCTAGGAGGAAAGGGGTGATTTTAATAAAATTCAAATTAAGTGATTCACCAATTTAACTCAGTTTCAGATTTCTTGGAGTGAGGCAACAATATTTAAGCACCTATCATACACCAGGCACAGACTCAAGTCTCACAAATATGATCTCCATCTGACTTTAGAATGGGAAAGGAATGCTGTGAAGGTTAAAATTACCTTCCCCACAAACTATGGCTATGAGGCTGGGGTTGTGGCTCAGTGGTAGTGCACTCGCCTAGCTTGTGTGAGGCACTGGGTTCAATTCTCAGCACCACATAAAAATAAAATAAAGGTATTTTGCCTACCTACAACTAAAATATACATATATATATAAAAAAAAAAAACTACAGCTATGACCAGCTTGGGTCCAAGGCCCAAGAATAATCTGGGTTACCAGGTAGCAGGACAAATTGCTTTAAAATATTGAAGCTCAGCAACCTAACACTGGAGATACATCAACTTCAGCACCTGAGCAAGCTACTTAAAACAGACACCCTCCACTGTCACCCTGCAGTGGCCAAGAGAATGTAAATGCATTTCCTAGAAACAGCTGGGAGATGGGAGAGAGACTCCTGCAAGGAACTCTACTACACACAAATCCACTAGACTGGTCTCACAGACTTGGATCAGTTACCTGCCTTAGTTCAGTTTTCTGTACAGAACATGAATGACAATGGAGGCACTTAAGCCAGAAACCACCAAGGCTGTAGTGATTCACATACCTAGAGTATACAGACCTCCAACGTAGGTCCATATTTCACAAGGCTACACACAGAAATATTAACCACAACATAAAAAACTAGTTAGCAGTCAAACAAGAAAGGCTCAACACAAGTCAAAAGCTCCCAAAACACTTGTTACCAGTGCTCAAAAAGAATCTTCAATAATCAGCAGGTGAACGCTTGAATGACAAGAACAGAGGAATCAAATGATCAAATCATGATGCCTTCATTTCGAAGACGTTCTGTGCCTTTAAGAGCAGAGTGTCTGGGTGGTGCTAGGAGTTCAAGCTCCGCTTTCTAAATACAGGGTTAAAAAGGGTACTAATTTGGGAAGGACCTAGCTGTTAAGGTTAAGGGAACATGTAAGGTTATTAGTTGCCAGAATTAATAGCTTTTTGTGAACAGTGTTCCTAATCAATAATTGAAACATGGAGTGGGGGCAGATAGGAAGCAAATCACCTAATAGAGGTGGTTGTACTAGGTCCAGCGGCCCAGATTTCACTGCGAAAGATAATTTCAATATCCAGTAGCCTGCACTTTAGTAGGGGAAATAAGTCAGTTTCACCTCACTAATTGCCCTGCACACACACCTTACCCTACCCAGCTTGAGAGGCCTCCACTCACACCTGGAGCGAAGTCCACCGGGTTTGTGTTAACCACAGCCCAGGAGAAGGAAGGCACCTGCCACCCTACGCATCTCCTCCAGGAGAAAAGGGGCAAGTCCCTTAATGCCCAGGGCTTCCCAGGGGTCCAGGGTCGTGTCTGTACAGTACACCAACACCGGAACTCTTCCTTTCTTATACCTCCCTAGCAGGAGAAATAGGAAGAACCATAACCTACCGCACAATAGTTGAACACTTAAAAATCCCATCCCTGAGGTGTCCAGCCCCATCGTCTAAGAACATTTTAACCTATATCCCAGAACATGTGTGGTCCTTCCAGATCGCCAACCAGAGTTGGGGCGGGGGTGGGGGGCAGAGCACGTGACTCTTGGCGTCTCCAGGAGTGAAGTCAGCGGGCACACCGGGCTGGACGGCCTCCACCTCTCCAGCCTCCACCTCTCCGGACACGCTATAGGGGGCTACAAATGCGAACTCTCCTCGAGACACCCAAGCACTTGTCTTCTGGATCCTAACTCTGTTCTAACGGTCCCTTCGCCCCCAAACACGGTTCTGGGCACAGCGGTCTCCCAGCCCATCCTCCCTGCTCGGTCCGCCCAACCCTCTTCACTTGTTCACCACGCTTAACTCCAGGGGTTGGGCTACTGCTCCCATTTGCCACCACCAACGAGCCAAAGAGGCCGAGAAGTTGGGTTGGGTTCCGGAAGTGAACAATTTAACTCCTATTCCCCAGCGGGAGAACGGGTCCCCGTGGGGTTTGGAGGACCTCCTCGCCCTTCTGAGCACCTGGCCCTGCCCACAGCCCGCCCCGCCGCCGCCTCTCCGGGTTCACACTGGGTACACACGACCTTTGAAAAGTAAACGCGAGTGGGGCTGGGCGACCTTGGGTGGGACGCGCTCAGGTTCGCCTTCCAGGCGGTGAGCGCGCTCGGGGAAAGTTAAGGCTCAGAAGGGGCGCCCCGGGTGTCGCGTCCTCGCCCCCGAGGGCGGTGACGCGCGTGGGGGGAACCGCGCGGCTCGGAGCGCCGCCCCCATCCACGCACACGCGACCTGTCAGCAGGAGCCCTCGGGCAGACAACCCCGCGGGGGAGGACCACCGGGCACGCTGGCGACCGAGGCAAGACGGGCCTGCTTGACAGCAGACGACAAACGTGAGCCCTCTGCACACGCTCGGGGTCCGGACCCTCTGCCTCCCGGATACCTGGAGCGCGCGTCGCGTCCTGCACCTGCACCCCAGGCGCCCCAACAACACGACGGTGCCCTCCCAGGGCCCAGGCAGGGGATGAGCGGGCCAGGCGACCCTCTTTTGCCCCCAACTTACCAGCTCCTCTGCGACCGTCGGGGTGTAGAGCCCTGGCGCCGCCGCCCCCCCAGCCCCCGCCTGGCCCACGGCCCAGCCCCGCAGCTCTGCGCTCGGGCTGCTCCCCCACGTGCTCGCCCAGGCCAGTGGAACACAGAGACATTAAATACTGAGGACGCGCAACGACGTGCCCGCGGCGCGACGCAAAGCCCCGCCCCTCGCCCTCGTGCCCCCGCGCCCCCGCTTCACCCTCTCACCTGCGCGTGCGCGCGCCGGCCGCTCCCTCCCGTACCTCGCGCGCCTCTCCCAGCTGCGCCAGAGGGGGCGCGGTCTGGAGTGCTCTGCTAACATCCCGCTGCCGCCCGGAGCCTGCCTTGCCCGTGCTCTCGCGAGAGGAGCTGTAATCTCGATGGGGGCCGGGAGAGCGGCCTGGCTGGAATGCTGAGGTCCCGGAGGACTCCGGCTGCTCTGCCCCGCGGTCCCCGCGCCTGTTGCCCGGCTTTGGCCTTGGGAGACTGCAGGGGGTCAATTTGGCTGTCTCTGCCTCGGGACCGAGAGTCCCATAGAAGAGGCAGAGAGGCTGGTAATGGGCAGCAACCCCCACACCCTTGCATCGGGGCTTTAGCTTCCTGGTAACCGTTGTAATATTGTAATGCAAAATTAGGCGGTCATTAATAATTGCTTAGTAAGTATGTACCGGTAGTACCCGGCACCACTCGAATGCAACTTTCTGGCCCATTTTCGCAACTTGGTGATATCGAAGTGAAATACTTTCCTCCAAATGGGTTCAGGGATTGGAGTGATTCCGGCGAAGAGACCGTCACTATGAGTCACTCTCTCCTCCAGGAACTCAGAAAAATAAATTCCCTCCAGACAACTGTCAGGGTGGGGTTTACGGCTGGCCAGCCCTGCTCAGATCCTTAAGACATAGGGACTTGGAGCATTCGTTTGGACAAAATAAGAGATCATGCTAAGAACATTACCATTACTTGGGGAAATAATCTTCACTAGCGATCAAGAGCAGATTCAAATGACAATGAGATACTGTGTGCCTATTGAGTTTTAAGTATGAATTCATGCAAATGTGAATCCCAAGTGCATAGTGTGATGGGTGCCATGAGGGAAATGAGGAAGCAGACAAAAGAGAAATAACAAGGCACCTTTTAGGTTCTGCAGTCAGGAAAGGTCCAAGGTGAAATTTAAACGTCTACTGGGAGAGAAGCAGCCAGCCTTGCAGATGGAAGATGGGGCATAAGGGGTGGGAGGATACTGTGCACAACAGGGAAAAGCAAGAAACAGCTTCTGGTGAACTGGAAGATAAAGGGAGGAGGGAGAGTGACAGGATGGGGGTCAAGGTCGAGGGAGGGGTTGTTTCTTGGTTGTGGGTTTATTTGTTAGGGGTGTTATTGTTTTTCAGGGGTGGAGGAGCCTAGGCCTTCTTATAACCCACAGTCAGGCTTGGATTTTATTTTGTTCAGCCCCAAAGCCAGTCATGATTTCACCTCTGGGCCTTTGCTCTTGCAATCCCTTCCACCTGAAATCTTCGAGAACTGTAGAGGTTACTCCCTCATCTCTTGCTCAAGGAACTGGGGGTATGGCCTAGTGGCAAAGGTTTTCCCTGCCATTCCTGAAACCCTGGGTTCAATCCCCAGCACCACAAAAATCATAAATCATCTCTTGCTCGAATATCACCTCTATTTAAAATTGTAAACAAGTCGGGCACGGTGGCGCACGCCTGTAATCCAAGCAATTTGGGAGGCTGAGTCAGGAGGATCGCGAGTTCAAAGCCAGCCTCAGCAACTTAGCGAGGCCCTAAGCAACTCAGTGAGACCCTGTCTCTAAATAAAATACAAAATAGGGTTGGGGACGTGGCTCAGTGGCCAAGTGTCCCTGAGTTCAATCCCTGGTTCAAAAAATAAATAAATAAATAAAACATTGTAAACAAACACACACAATTCCCATCCCTTATCTCCCTTCTTCTTCTTTTTTTTTTTTTTTTTTGCAGTGCTTGGGATTGAACCCAGGGCCTTGTCCTTAGAAGGCAAGTACTCTACCAACTGAGCTATATCCCCAGCTCTTTTTTTTTTTTTTTTTTTTTTTTTTTTTAAATAGCCTTTACCACCATCTACTATCTAATACATTTACTTCATGAGGCAGGGATTATTGAGGGCCTGGCATCTAGGGGCTGCTCAGTAAAAATATGTTTCATGAATGAATAGGAAGCTACTAATGAAGGTTGAGAGTGACACCATACTAGTTCTGTTTTTAAACCAAGCAGTATCTGCTATGAGAAGAATGGATTCGAAGGAGACCAGGGTAGAAGCAGAGAGGTTGCAGCAAGTGGGTCAGGTGAGCAATGAGATTAGCCTGAACTAAGAGCCCAGAGCTAAGTGACCCTGGGAATGAAGAGTCTGCTTTATTCTCCAGCTATATTTTAGAAGTAGAGTAACAAGATCACTAGTGTTGCAGTTAAAGAGAGAACAGGGGGCTGGGAATATAGCTCATTTGGTAGAGTGCTTGCCTTGCGAGCACAAGGCCCTGGGTTTGATCCCCAGCACCCCCCCCCCAAAAAAAAAAAAAAAAAGTAAAGAGAGACAATGACTGATGATGCCTCTGGCTTGAGTTACTTCGTGAACTGAGAAGAGGAAGATGGGAGCAGAGAAACATTAGTTTCATTTTGGACCTATTAAGTTTGTGCTCTTTTTATGACATTCAAGTGCTAACTGTAAGTAAGTTGCATATGCAAGGCTGCAGCTCAGAGGAGCAGTCTGAATGGGCAATGCAAATATGTATCAAAAATCATGTAAAAAGGGATATTTTAAAGATAGGTAATGCTTAGTGGTAGTGGAGGTAGGAAAGGGAGAAACTGAGAAAATGATGTCCAAGGGATGAAGCCCTGGAAACCCTGGGAGAAAAGAACAGGGAGAGGGAGGAAGCAGAAAAGGGAGACAATGTTATGAATGTGGGTATGAGAAAAGCAGGTTGAGTGAGATCAATATGTCAATCAAAGTCAATGTAGGAGGACAAGGGCAAGGCCTGCCAAGAAAAAGGATGAGAAAAGAAAGGAGTTGGTTAACTGGATTGTGAGGAAAAGTGCCAGTTACAGGTCAAAGCAGGAACAAGCCAAGGGAGTGACCACAAGGTCAAGGAAGTGTAGAGGTCAGAAAGATGGTCTTAGTATAAAATTAGAGGAATGGCCGGGCGTGCTGGTGCACGCCTGTAATCCAAGCGACTTGGGAGGCTGAGTCAGGAGGATTGCGAGTTCAAAGCCAGCCTCAGCAACTTAGCGAGGCCCTGAGCAACTCAGTGAGACCCTGTCTCTAAATAAAATACAAAATAGGGCTGGGGATGTGGCTCAGTGGCCAAGTGTCCCTGAGTTCAATCCCTGGTTCCAAAAATAAAAAATAAAATAAATAAAGTAAATAAAAATAAATAAAATTAGAGGAATGAAAATGAAGGTGAGGATGTACAGTGATCCTAAGAACTTGATCATGAAGAAAAGATTACATTGTTAGCCTTAAACTTTAACATCAGCTCAAGCTAGGCAAGGTCTGTTTAAGGCAAGGTATTTTTTTGTGTTGGCAGGTAATGGGGATGAAACCCAGGGCCTCCTGCATGCCAGGCAAGTACTCTGCCACTGAGCCCCAAGGCAGGAATTTTAACTCAGGATGCATAAAACAGCTTCAAGGATGTCCATGAACCCTCCTGAAGTTGTTCACATGGTATTTTAAGTATTGTATGACATTTTTCTGCAGAGATTATTATGGATAGCTTCTCTCAGACTCTCTGATTCTGACCTTAAAAAAGGAGAAACCCGTGAAGAGAACAAAACACTTTATCCAAAAAGGGAATGTGCCGATCAGAGGGAGGAGGTTAAAAAAAAAAAAAATGGAAGCATTCAAAGGAGACATTGAAAGAGAAGAGACAGAGGCCAAGGGGCCTATGTACCTCTCTGATAAGTCAAAATGGTCAGTTAAGAACCTGATGCTATTATTCATTTAATTCTTGTATCTTGAGCCCTTCAGTCTGATTGCACACCCCCAAGCAGCTTTCTGATAACTCTGAGAGAGGCCATGATTAGAACTACAGAGGCAATCGTGCACCAATGACACTTTTGTCATTGTAAGTTATGTAAACTGCCCCTTTCATTTTCTATGTCTGGTACATCTTGCAAACGTTTTTAGTGTGAGTCAGCTTACAGTTCTGGGACTGGAACATGGGGAATTCTCTGAACCTGTTGTAAAGTTGAATGAGGGATTGATGCAGGACCTTGTGGAAAATTCTTCAAGGTGGACATCCTCTTAAAAGGCTGTTTAAAAAGTCAGCAGGTTTTTTTTTGGTTTGGTTTTTTCCACCCTTTTAGCAGTCCCTCCAATTTCAGGGTTGTGTATTTGAGAAATGTCCTACTTTTTCTATTGGAAGAATCTACAAAGGAACTTTTGAAATGCTAGTAAATGTGAATCATCTCCTATATGGGTACATATTAAAGAAGTCCCTCTCACACTCCTTCACCCCACTCCTAATTCCCTTATTAAAATAAAGAAGCAGCTGGGCATAGTGGCCCACACCTGTAATCCCAGATACTCAGATTGCTAATGGAGGAGGATCATAAGTTTGAGGCCAGTCTCAGAAATTCAGTGAGTCTTTGGCTCATAATAAAAAATAAAAAGGACTGGGGATGAATCTTGGTGGTAGAGCCCATCCTGGATTCAATTCCCAGTGCAGAGGTGGGGTAAGGATACCTATGGTTAGGCCCAATGTCCATATGTGTCTGCAGGGAAGAGTAAATGAGCTGCTACTAGAAAAGTCAAGGGAAGAGTTGGTGGGATAACACCATTAATGGCACTTAAGTAACTAATGTTCAATGAGCACTTAATGCTCAGCACTATGCAAAGTACTTACCTTAATTCTCCACCAACCTCAAAAAGTCTTTTTTTTTTTTTTGTACTGGGGATTGAACCCAGGGGCACTCCACCACTGAGCCACATCCCCAGCCCTATTTTGTATTTTATTTGGAGACAGGATCTCACTGAGTTGCTTAGGGCCTTACTAAGTTGCTGAGGCTGGCTTTGAACTCGCGATCCTCCTGCCTCAGCCTCCCAAGTGCTGGGATTACAGGCGTGCACCACTGCGCCCGGCTCAAAAAGTCTTATTACAATGTATTCCTGTCTCATAGTCCTCAGTCACACAGCAGCCAAGGCAAGATTTTAACCAGAGCAAATTATTTCAGAACCTGTGGATTAACCAGCTCTCTCTACTCTGGTTGGAGGCAGACCCAGAGATGCAGGAAGTGGGTTTTATTTTATTTCATTTTATTTGGGGAAGGGGGTTGAAGGGTTATGGAAAATAATATTCCTACAAAATAACTCCCCAAGAAGATGGACAGTGTGGCTCGAGAAGTGGAAAAAGAAATTGGCGGAACTTTAAACCTCTCCCTGTGCATTCCTGAAACAAAAAGCCCTAAAGGAAAAGGGTGGATATGGAATGCTAGGCCCTAAACCTTGACCTTCCCCAAGTCAACCTAGTCCTGAATGACATTGGGCAAGATTTGAATACTCATCTTTCGGGGTCTGATTTTTTATTATTTGTTTATTTATTTATTTATTTATTTGGAACCAGGAATTGAGCTCAGGGACACTCGGCCACTGAGCCACATCCCCAGCCCTATTTTGTATTTTATTTAGAGACAGGGTCTCACTGAGTTGCTTAGCGCCTCGCTAAGTGGCTGAGGCTGGCTTTGAACTCGCTATCCTCCTGACTCAGCCTCCCAAGTCGCTTTGATTACAGGCATGCGCCACCACGCCCAGCTTTTCAGGGTCTGATTTTAACCTGTACAGCCAGCCTCTGATGGTCGAAACTGCATGTACACAATGATTACATCCTCCTCCTCATTCCCTATAAAACCAGAATTCCCCCTGTAACTGGCGGTCATTTTCCCTTCCGGAAAGTGGACCTGAATGACACCTGAATCTGCGGAGGAATAAAGGCTTCTCTGAGTCCATCGAGGTCTGCCTCCCGTTTTCCTTTTTGCGCTTACAGGGGTTACCAGAGATTGAATGCAGGAGTGCTTAACCACTGAGCCACATCCCCACCCTGGTTTTTGTTTGTTGTTTTTGTGACAGGGTCTTGCTAAGTTGCTTAGGACCTTGCTAAGTTTCTGAGGCTGGCTTTGAACTTGCAATTGTTATACTCCCCAAAAGAAATAAAATTCTCAGATACCATCAGGAGGGAGAGATGACCCCTCCCTAACCTCTTCCCCTCCCTACAGGAGGGAGAGATAGCCCCACCCTAATCCCTTCCCTCCCTAATACAGGAAGGAGGGACTGCTCGCCCTAATTTCTCCCCCTCCCTATAAATACTGGCAACGACGGAACTGGTGTGGGATTCCCCTATACATCGCTTTTAAGTGTATGGGTGGTCATCACTGGCCAGCTAAATAAAGGCTTCTTTTGGCTTTACGTGAATGTCTTGGATGATCTTGTTTTCGTCGGGTATAACACAATCCTCCTGATTCAGCCTCCAAAGCTGCTGGGATTGCAGGCATGCACTACTACACCCAGCTAGGAAGTGGGTTTTATATACAGAAATGTGTCTGCTATGGCAAGAATGGTGTTCCCCGAAACAGATAAGTTGAAGTCCTAACCCATATTCCCTCAGAACATGTTCTTAGGTACATACAGGGCCGTCGCAGATGTTGAAGCTAGACCGGCCTCCACTCCAATATAACTAAGATCCTTGTAAGAAGAGACCCCACTCTAATACAGCCACCATGACCAATGGAAGGCAGGTAGACACAGAGAGAACATCAGATGAGGGCAGAGTTGGACTGAGGTCTCTGCAAGCCAAGGAACATCAAGACTGCCAGCAAACCACCAGGAGCTAGGAAGAGGCAAGGGAGGCTCCCCTACAGGGGGCAGGGAGCATGGCCCTGCAGACACCTTGACTTTGGACATCTTTTCTTTTTTTTGGTACTGGGGATTGAACCCAGGGGCACTCAACCACTGAGTCACATCCCCAGCCCTATTTTGTATTTTATTTAGAGACAGGGTCTCACTGAGTTGCTTAGGGCCTCGCTAAATTACTGAGGCTGGCTTTGAATTCGCAATCCTCCTGCCTCAGCCTCCCAAGCCACTGGGATTACAGGCGTGCGACACCGTGCCCAGCTGGACATCTTTTCTCCAGAACTGTGAGGCAATAATTAAGTTATAATAATAGGTGTAAACCACCTATTTGTAGTACTGAGCTTCCTTATGGAAGCACTGGGAATGAATACAGTGCCCTTCTTACTTGACCATGGCCACCAGTTGGTTAAAGGGAATGGACTGTCAGTGGGTGATAAAAGGGGACTGTTGTCTGCTTTCCATTTGACTTCACAAAGCAGGAGCCACACCCAAGTGGCTTTGATGAAGGGACCTCAAATAACTCCTACCCAGGCCCAGAACCATCACCACCACATACTTCCTGCACATTCATCAGCTATACATTTATGATCTTAAATCTAGTTCTGTTCAATGGGTGGCTGTCAGGGTATGGCTGGCCATTTCCTAGGGCCCCTCTGCTCTTCCCAACTTCTTCCAATGGCAGTTCAGCTTGGAAATGGAGCATAAGGAGCTCTGCAAACTTCTTCAAGCAGGACAAAGTCCACCCAAAGCCAATCCAGGACCTTCAGTGACAGCAAAGTTCATCCAAGTAGAGAAGCAATTAAATGTGGGAGATCGTTACCTACTGTGTTTGATTCTGTGGGAGACACCTTCTTCTGGTCCAACTGTTGGGATCCTCCCAAAAGCCACCTGAGCATGCTTGGTGCCTGTGTATGAATGTTGGGACCACTCGAATCTATAAGAAAGCTGCAACGATCCCTCTCTGTGTGAGGTGTATAATATGCTGTGCTGTGTTTACTTTGGTAGTTTGAACACCTTTCTATACACCGTGGCGTGCAGCAATCCAGAAATCTCAGATAATGGCAAGGAAATAGGAGCTTCCCTGGAAGCTGAGACATTTGGCCACAGTAACCCACTCCCAGGGGTGATGGGCAGAGTATATAGCAAAATGGAAGCTCCAACCCTGCACCCCAAATTTCTATTGTCTCCAACTTCCACATAACTCACTACCATCTCTCTGGAACAATTTTCTGGCTCATTTAAAAACTTGCTACATTTCTGTCTCCTGTTTGATCAGATTTGCCAGTTTCCCACAGACTAATGAGTCCCACTCAGGACTGCCACTAGATCCTTATGCAAATTAGACAGCAGGCGTCCCTTCCCCAAACATGCACAGCCCTGTGGCAGGCTCCATGGTGAGCACAGTGCGATAGGGCAGTCTAGATGTCAGCCCCGCTTGTCCTTGACTTACATGCCCATGTGCACAATCCTTTGCATTTCTGCATTGGGAGTGAATTCTAACAGAAATAGAACTATCTGCTGCCAACCAACCAGACCTCTTGAGGTGTCTGTTTGTACCGAGGATGCTTTACCACTGAGGTGATTTACCACTGAACTACATCCCCAGTACTTTTTATTTTTATTTTATTTTTTTAAATTTTGAGACAGGGTTTTGCTAAGTTCCTGAGGCTGGCCTCAAACTTGTGATACTCCTACCTTGGCCTCCCAAGTTGCTGGGATTACAGGTGTGCACCACCATGCCCAGGTGAAACCTCTTGAGGTTTTATGCACCATGTTGCAACAGCTTTATTCAATTGCTGTCAAAGATTTGTTCAAGGGCTGGGGATATAGCTCAGTTGGTAAAGTGCTTGCCTCACAAGCACAAGGCCCTGGGTTCAATCCCTAGCACTGCCAAAAAAAAAAAAAAAGACTTGTTCAACACAAACACAAAATACTGGAACTAGTATCAAGACTAAAACATACTATTTGAGAGAGTGGAATCTAGGAGTGAAAATCAGTACAACCACTTTGCATGGTAATCTGGCAAAATCCAGTAAAGTAAAAGATATCTAAATGCTATAACCCTGGATGGAAACTATTGCAGATATAAACAAATGTCCATTGAAACATTGTAATAACTATATACACACACATATATGTATAATAGTAATAGCTATATATTTATGTGTATATACAGAGTAATAGCAACATCACTATATATATACAATATACATGTATACATATATATATATCCATCAGCAAGTGAATGACTAAATTATGGCATGCTTCTATAATGAAATACTATATAACATTAAAAAGCTACATTTAGCCGGGCGTGGTGGCCCACGCCTGTAATCCCAGCACTTGGGAGGCTGAAGCAGGAGGATTGCAAGTTCAAAGCCAGCCTCAGCAATTTAGCGAGGCTCTAAGCAACTCAGTGAGACTCTGTCTCTAAATAAAATACAAAATAGGGCTGGGGATGTGGCTAAGTGGCCGAGTGTCCCTGAGTTCAATCCCTGGTTCAAAAAAAAAAAAGCTACATTTATATCAAAATGGATGAATCTCAAAAACCGTATTTATTGAGAAAAAGACACTTCTGTTACAGAAGGGTGCAAACAATGTTTCCTTTTATGAAAGCTTTAAATAACCCATGATACATTGCTTAGGAATGTATGCATATATTGAAAAACATAAAAACAAGCATGGATTTATAGACACCAAACTTGGGCTGGTAGTTGTCTTGGGATGAAGGATAGGGAGAAAGGGAAGTGCATACAGTTGACCCTTCATATCTTTAGAATCCATATCCATGGATTCAACCAAGCAAGGATAGAAAACATTTTAAAGTATTTTTAAGTTGTTTATGGACTTTTTATATATATATATATTCAGCACTGAGAATCAAACCCAGTGAAACCCAGTCAAACCCAGCCTCACCTGTGCTAGGCAAGCACTCTACCACTGAGCCACAACCCCAGCCTAGAAAACATTTTTTAAGATTGGGTCTATAACCAAACATGTTCAGACGTTTTTCCTGATCATTGTTTCCTAAACAATACAGTGTAACAATTATTTACACAGTATTTATGAATTAGTTGTTATTTGTTTGTTTATTGGTACCAAGGATTGAACTCAGGGGCACTCCACCACTGAGCCACATCCCCAGCCCTATTTTGGAGCTTATTTAGAGACAGGTTCTCATGGAGTGGCTGAGCGCCTCACCATTGCTGAGATTGGCTTTGAACTCACCTGTCTCATGTCCTGAGCTGCTGGGTTTACAGGCATGAGCCACTGCACCCAGCTGGATTAGTATAAACAATTCAGAAATCAATTGAAGTGTGATGGAAGATGTGAGCAGGTTCTATGTAAATACTACATCATTTTATTTTATTATTTTTTTATTTTTTATTTTTTTTTAGGAACCAGGGATTGAACTCAGGGACACTTGGCCACTGAGCCACATCCCCAGCCC
>JAJEJO010003164.1:115448-153834 GCA_020662805.1 Glaucomys volans
CATGTGGTATATATTGGATGTACACAATTTGGTCAATTAAATATTGCTTACTTTTAAAAAATCAACTGCTTAGCTGGGCGTGGTGGTGCACACCTGTAATCCCAGCAACTCGGGAGGCTGAGGCAGGAGGATTGCATGTTCAAAGCCAGCCTCAGCAACTTAGTGAGGCCCTAAGCAACTCAGTGAGACCCTGTCTCTAAACAAAATACAAAATAGCGCTGGGGATCTGGTTCAGTGGCCAAGTGCACCTGAGTTCAATCCCCGGTTCAAAAAAAAAAAAAAAAAATCAACAGCTTGGCTGATCAGGTGGCACATGCCTGTGATCCCAGTGAACTGGAAGGCTGAAGCAGGAGGATAGAAAGTTCGAGGTCAGCCTCAGCAATTTTGCAAACCCCTCAGCTACATGGGGGAGACCTTGTCTCAAAAAGATAAAAAGAATTGGGGAAGTAACTCAGTGGTGGTGCCCCTGGGTTGGATCCCCCCCCCCCCCCCCCCAAATCGACTGCTGCAAGTTCAAGAAACTTAAAGGAAAAGAAAGGGATGATATGTCACAGACATCCCCGTACCTACAGTCTGGTTCACGCTGCGCTTTCCCTGCAGGGACCATTGCTAGCCCACAGCCGCTTGGGAGCACCCTCGAGTTAGAGCTGACCGGTTCTTCCTGCAGCCAGGTGCTTCAGGTCCAGCCCCAGGGACTGTCAGAACCTTTCACTTCGATTAACTCCAGCCGGGAACTGGGCGTGTCCTCTAGGATTGGCAGGAAGCTGGCACCCAACAGTTAAGAAGCAAAACCGTGGCCACTCCTTCAGGAGGGAAGACTGCTAAGATCCCACAGCACGCCAGCCTCCGTGGAGGCAGCTCCCAGGCAGAGAGGCAGTGTTCGCACGTGAGGTTGATCCGTATTTCCGTCTCCCCCAACGCTCCTCACGTTTCTTGGGTCCTCTCTGCACACCCCACCTTTGCCACTGTCGCCCTGCTGCAAAACCAGAAAACAAAGGCAGCGAGTGCAGGATGGTGGCAGGCAAAAGCTGAGATGCATTAGGTCGGAGAGCACGTTTGCAGAGGAAAACGTGATGGTGTGTTTTTGTGCGTCTCCACTTTTTTCATTAACGTGCTATGAGAACTTCGGAGTCAGAGAAGTTCTGAATGTAGAATCCTTCTAGATGGTAACGATTTTATTCCAGCCATTCAAAGTTCTTTCACCCCATTCTCCTCCCCTCCCCCGCCCCCTCCTCTCCTCTCCTCCCCTCCCCTCCCCCATCCCCTCCCCTCTCCCTTCCTCTCTCTTCCCCTCCCCTCTTCTTTCCCCTCTCCTCCCCTCCTCTCCTCCCCTCCTCTTCTCTCCTCTTTCTCTGGAGATCGCTAGGTGCTCTGTCCCACTGAGCTACAGGTGGGACATTCAAGTTAATCAAATCCATTCCATTCAAAGTTCATCAAATCTAACTCTGATGATTTATTTCAACAACTCTCCCTTTTTGAGAAATGTCTAAGATGGATTTTTCTTTTTTCTCTCTCTCTCTCTCTTTTTTAATAAACAGACTATTTTTGTAGAGCAGTTTTTGGTTTGGAGAAAAATTAAGCAGCGAGTGCATCAGGTTCCCATACCCCGCTTTGTCCCATGCAATTTCCCTATTATTAACATCTGGCCTTAGTGGGCTACATTTGTTACAATTGATGAATCAATGTTGATACATAATCATTAACTGTTTAGGGTTCACTTTTGGGGTTGTGTGATTTCATTAGTTTTGACAAATACATAGTATCATGTGCAGTATTGCAATAGTTCCATTGCCCTAAAAATCCCCTGTTCTATCTGTCCCTCCCACCTTCCCTCCAGTCCCTGATAATCACTGATCTTTTCACCGTCTCCATGGTTTCGCCTTTCCACAACGTCCAGAAGGTCATATGGTGAAAATCATACAATGTTATCATCTTCAGACTGGCTCCTTTCACTCAGCTGTAGCTCTTGAAGCTCTTCCTGTGTTTTCCTGACTTGACTCTTTTCTTTCTTCCTTCCTTCCTTCTTTCTTTCCTCCCTTATAATTGTAAAATATACTTAACCTAAAATTTACCATTTTGACTTTAAAAAAACAATCATCCCCATGCATGGTACCATTCAAAAATCTTTTCCTTTTGTAAAAATTGAGACTCTACTCCCATTATTAATAACTCCCATCTCTCTTTTCCCCAGCTCCTGGCAAGCACCATCTAAATGGTCTCTCTTTTTTTTTTTTTTTTTTTTTTTTTATGGAACAGGGGTTTACCCAAGGGGGGCCTCCCCCGAGCCACATCCCCAGCCCTCTTTTATATTTTATGTAGAGACAGGGTCTCACTGAGTTGCTTAGGGCCTCGCTAAGTTGTTGAGGCTGGCTTTGAACTCGCGATCCTCCTGACTCAGCCTCCCAAGTCGCTTGGATTACAGGCGTGCGCCACCACGCCCGGCCTAAATGGTCTCTTTGATTTGACTCCTCTAAGCACCTCAACTTAAGGCGAATCCTGTAAGTACAGTCCTGGTTTGCTTAACCATTGTCTTGATGGACATTTGGCTTGCTTTCACATTTTAATTATTGTGAATTGTGCTATTAATGAACATGGGTGTGCAAACATCTTGAAACTCTGCTTTTGATTATTTGGGGTATAACCCCAGAAGCAGAATTGCTGAATCACATAGTGATTCTGTTTTTAATTTGAGGAACCACAATTCTACTTTCCACAGTGGCTGGACCATTTTACATTTCCACCAACTGCACACCAGGGTTCCAATTTCTCTGTGTCCTCACTAACGTTGTTATTTTCTCTCTGTGTGCGTTTATGCAGCATCCAACCTGATGGGTGTGCGGTGGTAACTCATGTATTTCCCACAGGATCACATGATTAGTGGGGTCGAGCATCTTTTCCTGTGTTTATGTCTTCTTTGGAGAAATGTCTGCTTAAATCCTTTGTCCATTTTTGAGTCAGGCTATTTCTTGTGGACTTTTAGTTCTCCAAAAACTCTGGATATTCTGGAATTTAACCCCTTATTAATACATGATTTGTAGTTGCTTTCTTTCTTTCTTTTTTTGAGTTTTGGAGATCAAACCCAGGACCTCATCCATACTAGGCCAGTGCTCTACCATTAAGCTACATCCCCGGTGAATATCTCTTAATGCAAACTTTTTAATTTTCTTGAAGTCCAATTTGTCTATTTTTTCTTTTGTTGATTATACCTTTGGTGTCATATCTCAAAATAAAAAATAAAAAGGGTTGGAGATGTAGGTCAGTGGTGGACTGCCTCTGGGTTCAATCCCCAGTACTACAAAAATGATTGATTAATTAATTAATGGGGGTCCTTTTTCTAGCAGCATTGTCTGTCCCACCCCATCTCCACTGAGAGTAGAAGGACATTTCCTCTGAGCCCTAAAACACATGCCACCCTGGCTGTTGCCCAGGTAACTACCCCACCAAGTATAGATCAGAACATGGTCATGGACCTGGGGTGTCTAGAGAGCTGGTAATTCAGAAAGCAAAGCTCCACCTTGACCAGAGAAGCACTGGATAGAACCAGATCAAAATCCCCCAAAGAGCTCGGGAGGTGCAGGAAGCCTCCTCCCATCCCACCTTCACCCCCATACCATCCCATAGATGGACTCTGGTTCTGAATTCCCTTCATGTATTTGCAGTGGAGGCTTCACAGAAGCAAAGAAAGCCCACCCTAAAATTCCTCTCTGCTTTTTTGGCAGGTTCTGAAAGGGAATCCATGAAGGCTGTGTTAATGGGAGGTGTCCTGGGAGTGAGCGTCCCTCACCCTTCTGTACAGGCTGTGGAGATTTGAGTGGCTGTTGTTACAACGTGAATTAAGTTTCATTCTTCAGCAGCCCTGCAGCTGCAGGGAAAACCCAACTTGCTCAGACAAGTTGTATCAAATGGCAAGATAACCTAGCAGGCTGTCCTCCTCCGTTTACTTGGGACACATTGAGGACTAACAGCCAGGCCGGGCATGGTGGCACACAACTGTAATCCCAGGGACTCAGGAGGCTGAGGCAGGAGGATCATATGTTCAAAGCCAGCCTCAGCAACTTAGCAAGGCCCTAAGCAACTCAGTGAGACCCTGTCTCTAAATAAAATACAGAAAAGGGCTCAGTGGTTGAGTGCCCCTGAGTTCAATTCCTGGTAAAAATAAAATAAAATAAAATAAGTAAATAAATAATGAAAAAAAAAAAAAAACAAGAAAAAGAACAGCCAGGAACAGCCAAGAACAGCTGTGAATCCAGCTGTGTGGGAAACTGCCCAGACCTTGAAGACTTTCTACCTGTGTGTCGTTGCAAATGCCCTTTACCTGCCACCACAAGTGCTTGCACCTGACATATAGTTTCCCATGCACAGTAGTTCTTGTTGTGATTTTATTTATTGTGAGATGTTAAATACACAGAATAGTAAATAAGACATGTGTGTGGTTTAAAGTGTCACTATAAACTGAACCCCCATATACTCACCACCAGGTCTAGAAAAATATTCAGCTCCCCAGAAGCCCATGTGTCCCCTTTCATGTCCCCCTCCCTCTGAGGAGGCTGCTGTCCTAACATGGGGAGATCACTTTCTTGCTTGTTATCGCCGTGTGTGCCCCACCACCAGCACCTGTTTCTGAACTTTGCACGGGTGGGACTGTCGAGTACATACTCCTTGTGACTTATCTCTTTCTCCAAACTGTTATTAGACAAGGTGTAGAAGGTGCCTCTTTAGTGCCTCGTGATGTTCTCGGAGCTTATGGATTCAGGAAGATGCCGTCCTTGCAAAAATGACTGGCCTTGAAGTCATACTGAGCAGCTTTCAGCCTCTTGGCTCAGCCATTCACTGCCTGACCTTTCTTCTCCTCCTTTGTGAAATGGGAACAGATTATGCCGCTGGACATGAGCACCTCAAGAATAAGAAGTGTGCCTCATTTGTCATTCTGTTCTCGGAAGCTCACCTTGCCGGGGGCGTGATGAATCCCAAGCACACAAAGGAGGCGTGGTATGATGAAGTGAGACCTAACGCCACACCTGACTCATGGGATCAGTCTTATCATTGTTATCAGTGCTGTTTATTTGAGTACATGCCTCACCCTGTTAGGACTGCCTGGTATTCTTGAACTTGAACCTCCCTTGAGTGTGCATTGAATATGCTGACCCACTTATAACAAATGGAATAGAGCAGAAGTAATAGGATGGCTTAGTCGGTTTTGTGCAGCTATAACAGAATGCCTGAGACTAGGTAGATTATAAAGAAAAGAAAGGTATTCAGTTCTGTTGGCTAGGAAGTCCAAGATCAAGGTACCAGTATCTGACAAGGGCTTTTGGGCTGAGTCCTTACATGGCAGAAAAGAAGGGGAGGGAGAACTCATTCCTACAAGCCCTTAAATAGAAATATTAACCTATTCATGAGAGCAGAACCCTCATGACCTAAGTACCTCCCAAAATGCCACCTCCCAATGCAGATCAAATCAACAAATGAATCCAGGGGACGTCCAGAACACAGCATAGAATGTCACTTTCAAGATTATAAAAGACCATGGCTTAACTGGGTACGGTGATGCACACCTGTAATCCTAGCGACTTGGGAGGCTGAGGCAGGAGGATCTCAAGTTCAAAGCCAGCCTCAGCAATTTAGGGAGGCCCTGAGCAACTGAGACTGTCTCTAAATAAAATATAAAATAGGGCTGGAGATGTTGCTCAGTGGTTAAGCACTCCTGAGTTCAATCCCTGGTACCCCCTGCCTAAATAAAAAGATCATGGCCTTCATCTTGGGTCTTCTTTCTCACTGTCTCTCCCATTGTTTACCTTGGAGAGAGCCAGCTGCCGTATCATGAGCAACCTGTGGGGAGGCCCATGTGATGAGGAACCACCACCTGACCACTGCCACATCACCAAGATTTTCCTTCCCACTGAGCCTTCAGATGAGACTGCAGCCCTAGCTCACAGCTTGCCTGCAGCCTCACGTAGGATCTCTAGCCAGAGGTGGCACGTAAGCCACGCCTCGATTCCAGGATCATGAAAACTGTAAGGTAACAGATGCTTTGTTGCTCTAAGCTACTACATTGTGGGGCAACTTGTTATGTAGCAGTAGCTAGCCAATACACTGCTTTTTCTTGGGTGAGAAGAGTCTGGTGATGTGTGAAGCCAGAGGCAGATGGGAAGATCTCTGCTTAAGGAGGGACTCATTGCCCAGCTGCAGGGGGTTCAGCAAACAGACAGCCTTGGGGGCCCAGCTTGGCATTTTAGCCGAGTCCATGCTTCTCATGGGGGCGAGCCGAGTGCCAAGCAAGGTGATGACACAGCCGGACCCTCTAATGGGCAGCCTTTGCCTCAGAGCTCCCTATTGGCTGGGGCAACAACTTTAACAAGTCTTCATTGGAGACTTCCCCTTCCAGGGGGTTGCTCCCCAATACGCCTTTCCCATTTCCACTTCATGTCAGCCCCTGCTTCTCAGAGAATCTATTCTGCAATCAACGTAGTCTTCAGAGAAACCCAAGATTTCTAGTCAGTCCAGACCAGAGTCCAAAAATAGACTCCACCCCTCACTGGCTCTGTGACGCTGAGCAAGTCACTTAACTTCTCTGAACCTTGCTTTTCTCACATGTAAACTGGGTGACAGATAATGTGGGGGTTGAACTGGGATATGCCAAGCACATACTAAGTGCTAGGAAAAGGATGGCCATTGTCTCTCCACAGACTACACACTCCCTAGCCCCTTCAGACTTTATATAAGGTTTTATCTGAAGTAAGTTCAAGACCTTGTCTGCTATATTTAGAGTAGACTTTTGACATTCATGAGGCTTATTCCCAGTACCTTCATGAAACTCCAAATACTACCACAGCATATGTATTTACCCATGAAATAAAGTATAACTCAAAATTATATGACTCCTTATGTCCTTAATAGTTCCATCAATAAGAAACTCAAGCTTTATAAAGCTGTTAAAAATAAGTATGGCTGAGGGCTGGGGATATAGCTCAGTTGGTAGAGTGCTTGCCTCACAAGCATAGGGCCCTGGGTTCAATCCCAGAACTGCAAAAAACTATAATCCCAATGACCCAGGAGGCTGAGGCAGGAGGATTGCAAGTTTGAGGCCAACCTCAGTAAGTTAGTGAGATATTGTCTTAAAATAAAAAGCGCTGGGGATGTGGCTCAGTGTCCCTGGGTCAATCCCCAGTACAAAGGGGGAAAAAAAGTGTGACTGGACTAGTGCCAAAGCAATTTCGTGGTTGTTTCTTTTGTTTGCATTGGACTGAATCACAGCAGAGGGCTGAGCCACTGCTGAACGTCACCCTTTTAATAAACCCAGATACCTTCAAGTCAACAGGTCCAGTCCTGTTCCTCCCACAATCTGCCTTACCTCGACAGCTGATTTCAAGCCAGAAAATGGAAATCCACCCATGCTTCTTCCCTCTCTCTCATTCCTCACATCCAAGCCAACATTGTTTCAGAAAGGTCTTTGCAGCCTTATTGTAGAGAATGTCTGGGGTGGAGGCTGGGGAGAAGGAAAGAAGCAGAGCCATTTGCTACAGTGTGGATCAAACAAAAAGGAAGGGATTGGAGGACACGATAGGAAAAATAATTAAGTTTCTCTTTTTAGAAATATTGAGTTTGTGATGCCTCTGAGCTATTCAAGGAGAGATTTTTCACAGGCAATGAGTTAAATGTCTCAAAAAATTGTAATGTCTATCAAAATACAATGCTGCTATCCATTGTTAATAAGATTCTTAGTCCATTTTGTGTTGCTGTAACAGATTGCTAGAGACTAGGTAATTAATAAATATAAGAGGTTTATTCTGACTCACAGTTCTAGATGCTGGGAAGCCCAAGAGTGTGGAACTGGCATCTGCTCAGTTTCTGCTTAGGGCCATATACTGCTTCAACCCATGTGGGAAACTGAAAGGTCAAGGGCAAGGGCAAGAACTCACTCTCAGCAGAAATCCATTCATGGATTCTAGCCCCATGAAACAAACACCTCCCCCAGACCTCATCTCCCAGCACTGTCACATAGAGGAATTAAGATTCCAACACATGAACTTTTGGGGACACACTCAAACCACATCAAGAACACATACTCCAATCTCTATTTTCAGAGCACTTTATATTTTTTAATGTAATCTCATGTGTGTGGTTCTGAGCAGTATTTTCTGGTTAAGAGTGTGGGCCCTGACCACAGACTGGGTTTAGATCGCTCAACTGCCACCTTTTTTTTTTTTTTTGCGGTGCTGGGGATTTGAACCCAGGGCCTTGTGCTTCCGAGGCAAGCACTTTACCAACCGAGCTACATCCCCAGCCCAACTGCCACTTTTTTAACATCGTAGGAAAGTTATTTAAACTTGCATCACTTTAAGTTCCTCGTGTGTGAAATGAGTAGAATAAACAGTCCCAGCTCAGGTTGAGGATCAAATGCATGAAGGTATAGAGCACTTCGATCAGGGCCCCCTCACTCAGGACGGCTCTCACTACTGCAGGGAGCCCTGCTGTCCTCCCACTTCTGAGACTTCCCTGTGGAGGTGGTATGAACGCTCATCTGCAGGCTCTCCAATAGCGCCCCCTTCTGGCCACTGTGGTTCTTACCCGTTCTATGGCAGAACCGAGAGTGAGATTTGGTCCGGGGGCCTTCTGGAGGGTCCAGGATGGGGTGCGGCCTCTCAGGAGGAGTGAACATTAACCAACAACAAATGGCAGTCTTCAGTGACGAAAGCCTTTCGGAATGTCTGGGGGAGGGAGACTGCTCACATGGAGACCTGCCCCAAATGGAGAAAAAAAGCATAGTGTTTGATTCATGGCCAATGAGTTTGACTGAAGCTGGGTTCAGTGGCATATGCCCGGAAGCCCAGTGACTCTGGAGACAGAGACAAGAGGATCCCAAGTTTGAGGCCAGCCTCAGCAACTTAGTAAGATATGTCTCAAAAGATAAAAAGGGCGGGGCTGGGGAATATAGCTCAGTTGGTAGAGTACTTGCCTTGTAAGCACAAGGCCCTGGGTTCAATCCCCAGCACCGCAAAAAAAAAAGATAAAATGGGGGCTGGGGATATTGCTCAGTTGGTAGAGTACTTAAGGATCTGGGTTCAAACCCCAGCACCACCAAAAAATAAATAAATAAAGATTTAAAAAATTGTCTGGAGCAGTGGCGCTTGCCTGTAATCCCAGCACTTGGGAGGCTGAGACAGGAGGATCGAGAGTTCAAAGCCAGCCTCAGCAACTTAGTGAGGCTCTAAGCAACTCAGTGAGATCCTGTCTCTAAATAAAATACAAAATAGTGCTGGGGATGTGGCTCAGGGGTCAAGTACCCCCCGGGTTCAATCCCAAGTATCAAAAAAAATAAAAATTAAAATTAAAAATTAAAAAAATAAAATAAAAAGGGCTGTGGATGTAGCTCAGCAGTAGAGTGCCCCTGGGTTCAATCCCCAGTATCACAAAAATGTACAAAGAAACTCACACATGAACAAATGAGTTTGACATAATTTGTTCCATTTTGGCCAACCTAGGTTTCCCAGCGATTCTCAAAACAACTCCCATTGCTGACTTGACACAACTTGGCTGCAGTTGTGGTTTGGCCAAACCTTGCAGAAAGACTCGGAGGGGAGGCCACTTGGGCTTTCACTAACCCCCAGCAACCTCTCCAAGAAAGTCCCATCATTGTCTTGCTTTTGCATTTGAAGAGGCTGAGGTACAGAGAATCTTAATAAGTCATCCAAGGTCACACACTAGTAAACAGAACTAGAGTTAGGATCCAAACCCAGAGTCTGCTCCAAACCCCCTGTATTTATAGCCCATGCTGAGTTCCTCCTACTAGAAACAGGGGCCACTCTTGGGCACTAATTCCAGATGTTCTAGAGCCCTGACCAGGGGCAGGAGGAGGGACATGCAAGTCCAGATAATGAAGACACGGCTTTGGAGCCAGGCAGCCCTGCCTTCACCCGCAGCCTGCGGGCCCTCTTAAGGGCTGCCCTTCAGCTTGGCTTTGAGCTCCACTTCTCCACTGGAGACACCTGGGACTCCTCTCTCCCTTCTGCCTTTCTCCAGGATTGGGATGGGAAATGACAGGATCATGCCCGCTGGGGCTTCCCTCCCTCCTGTCCCCCACCCATCAGCAGCAGACCACTCAGCATTTGCTATTTCCCAGATAGAATGCACTCCCCACGGTCAAGGCCATGGCGAGCATCAGAACTGTACTGAAGGTTCCTTGCCTCCACGCTTCTCAGCCTGCAGCCCAGTTGCTTGGCACCCTCCTCCCTTGGCCTTTTCCCCATGCCAGGGTGGGAGGAGGTGACTCAGAGACCTGCTCTGTTCTCCCTGTTGTTCCTGGCTCTTAGGCTCTCCCCCTCTCCCCGCCCCAGACACACACTCCTGCCCCAGACACCCAGGCTCCCCGAAGATCAGGAAGCTTGCTCAATCCCACAAGACTATGCTGCTCTCCCTGCAAGGGTTCTTCAGCAGGCCTCCAAGCCAGAGCTCTTTAGAGACTGGGGGGAATAGGAAGAGCCAGTAAGACCAAGCTGTCTCCTTGCTGGGGAGGGAAAGGTCAGCTGCCTTAGCCTGCACTGGCCTTTCCTCTTCTTGCTTGTCTCTGAAGGTCACTGGTTTCAAAGGTCTCAGCAAATCTGTTCTGTTTTCCTCCATCCCTGGGCTTCTAGCTCCTCCCAACAGGGAGAGGGGCTTGTCCCTGCAGGTTGCCAAAGGCAGCGGCAAGACCCTCACGGGGCAATTACCTTGAAGAGCATTCCCTGGTGAATAGGCTCTTTCTCTTCCAAGTTGGAAAATTCTTACCTTGTGCCAATTAGTCCAGAGGGCACTTGGAACTTTGCCAGCTGAAACACTCAAACCCTTAAAGGGAAAGTGAGCAAGGAACAGAAGCAGCCTTCCAGGAGCTGTGGCAGCAGGCTGGTGACTTACACACACACACACACACACACACACACACACACACACGGTAGCAAAGAGCTGGTAGAATGCACTGGAATATAAGGTTAAATCCATTTTCAAAACACCCATCACAGATTAAACACAGGACTTTTCCCCCAAGGAAATATAGATTTTATTGCCAAGTTTTACAACTTACCCTGTCACTCTAAAAGGAAGTGCCTATTCTGAAAAAGACATGAAATCAAAAACATACTGAGGTCTATACATGCATGGATAATTTGACCAGGAGAAGGTTCATAATTTATGATTCTAACAGAATGGGCCAATAATTTCTGCCTGCATCTTCCTAATTACCTTGGCTTTGGAGGCATTGTATGATTTTATTCCTTTTAAAATTTTATTTATTTTTTAAAAATATTTTTTAGTTGTAGGTGGACATATCTTTATTTGTTTATTTTTATGTGGTGCTGAGGATCAAACCCAGTGCCTTGCATAGGGAGGCAAGCATTCTACCACTGACCCACAGCCACAGCCCCTCAATTTTATTTTTGAGACAGGGTCTGGCTAAGTTGCTGAGGCTGGCCTCAAATTTATGATCCTCCTGCCTCAGCCTCCTGAGTTGTTGGGACTGCTGTGTGAATTCCCATGTGAATATGTGGGAATACTGATACTGATTTTTACTCCTTTTTTTTTTTTTTTTTTTTTTTGGAACCAGGGATTGAACTCAGGGGCACTCGGGCACTGAGCCACATCCCCAGCCCTATTTTGCATTTTATTTAGAGACAGGGTCTCACTGAGTTGCTTAGGGCCTCGCTAAGTTGCTGAGGCTGGCTTTGAACTCGCGATCCTCCTGACTCAGCCTCCCAAGTCGCTTGGATTACAGGCATGTGCCACTACGCCCGGCGATTTTTACTCCTGACAAATTCTTTCTTTTTTTTCTTTTGCATTGGAGGCTGATCCCAGAGCCTCACACACGGTAAGCCTGGGCTCCACCACTGAGCTACATCCCAGTCTCTGCTGGCAAATTCTCCAGGTTAGGAAAGATCACATGCCAAGACTGAATGTGAACACCACAGCAAAATACCGCACCCCCTTCACTGCCCGGACAAGTGACCACAATTTTTTTGAGGAGCGAAAACCTTGATTAGTAGATCCAAACCCCAAAGCATCTGTGTTTCCACCAGACTCAGTTCACTGTAACCCAGTACACTCTAACACAATCTCCTTTTGGTTTGGGCTTTCTTCCCTTTCGATTGGCATTTTTATTTTAAAATATTTTCTAAGAGGTTTCTATTTCCCAGTCCATATAGAAACAGGGCTTGACTTGGACTTGACCATCCTAACGCAGGTTCTACTCCTGGGAGTGGCATTGAATGTGCTCCCCAAGAGATGCCAGTGCCACTTTATTTTTGGTGCCTCTCAAGAGGACCTTTAATAGCTCTCAGGATTAGGGACAGTGATCATTGGAAACGAGATAAATGGGGAGAAGTCTGCTTCCCTACCCCTAACTCCTTGTGATCCCTTTATAATTGAGGCAACTAAATTGGAGGTTGAATGACATGGACTCTATAATTTTACTTGGAATTTCCTACTGTGGACGCTAAAATCAAACCTCCCAACCCTGTCTCAAAGTACACTTGAAATACTTTTTCCTGTGGCAGTGATTCTCAATTTCTCCAGGCTTATGAAGAAGAGTGGGACCACGTCTTTCTCAATTTCTAAATTCACACTAAGTTAGATTCAGGGAGCTGGGGGTATAACTGAGGGGTAAAAGGTAAGCTTAGCATGTAGGGGGCCCATGGTTCAATCCCCAGCACACACACACAAAATATTTAGTTAGATTTAGTCTTAGCTATAAGTGGTGGAAAATTCAAATTAAAAATGGCTTAAGACAGATATTTATTTCTGTCCCATGTACGAAGAGGAAAGTGGGACAAATGTGGAAAGGCGAGTCTATCTCTCAAAATCCTCAGGAATTGAACTTCTTCCAGTAAATCCCCACCATATCTGACTGAGTCCTTATGTTCATGATCCCAAAGGGTTGCATCTACATGTTAGCCAGGGAGAAAAGAGGTTAGTTTCCAGCTAGTGCTGGAGAATACTCTGTTAATATCTTATTGGCCAGAACCTAGTCACATGGCCATACCAGGCTGCAAGGGAGGCTGGGAAATGTAGTTTTTTTCCTGAATGGTTAAAAAATCCTCCTCCTTTCCTTCCTCCCTCCCTCCCTCCCTCCTCCCTGTGGTGCTGGGAATCAAACCCAGTTCCTTGAGCATGCTAGGCAAGCACTCTATCACTAGATAACTCTCCCAGTCCCACCCACCCTTTCTTGAGACAGAGTCTCACTATGTTTCCCAGGCTGGCTTCAAACTTCTGGGCTCAAATAATCCTGCCTCAGTCCCACGTAGCAGTTACCACAGTTATGTGCATCGGCTTGGATGCAATTCTTGAGGGTTTTGCTATAATACCCTTCCCATAGGCCGGCTTAAAACATCCCAGTGAGCACATTTTGTTTTTCTTTTTTTTTTCTTTTCTTTTTTTTTTTTTGCGGTGCTGGGGATTGAACCCAGGGCCTTGTGCTTACGAGGCAAACACTCCACCAACTGAGCTAGATTCCCAGCCCCCAGTAAGCACATTTTCTTACCAATGTGAAAGGATAAATAAAGAGAGCCTGGAAAGCTACACAGGGCCATGCTTTCTCCTTTGACGGGAGAGAGTATGTGTTGGCCCCCTGTGGTTGGTGGTTTCTAAACGGCTCCTGGAAATGCCCACCTCCTGCTCACACCCTGTGTCCTCTCCAGTGTGGACTGGACCTGTGGACTTGATTTTAAAGAATAGAATAGGGGACAGTGATGAGACATAACCTCTGAGGTTTGGTTAGGCAGTGACTTCTGCTTTCTTGTATTCTACTTTCTCCCTCTGGCTCACCTTCCTTGCTCTGAGGATGCCAGCTGCCTTGTTGTGAGCTGCCCTAATGGAAAGCTTTGCATGGCCAGGAGTGGAGGGAGGCCCTCAGTTCAACAGCCTGTGAGGAACTGAACCTTCCCATGACCTCATGGGTGAGTGTGGAAGCAGAGTCTATCCCGTTGAGTCAGACGACTGTGATTCTGGCCAACATCTCAATAGCAGCTCTGTGTGAGAGACAAAGCTAGAAGACCCAGCTAAGCCACACTGGATCCCTGACCCACGGAAACTGTCAGATAAAAAATGTTATGTTGAGCCACTATGTTTCTGGGTAATTTATTTCACAGTAGTAGATAACTAACATACCCATCAAATAGGAAGTTCCTAGGTTTCTTTTGACTTTGTTTCTTATCAGGTTCATCTTGAATCTAAGGAATATAAATGGTAAGCATTTCTGCCATTAGGTAGCAAACGCTCCCCAAGTGGGCCACACGGAATAAGTTCCCAATATTTATTGCCCAAGATCCCAGCATTCACCTTCCTTGATGAAAGACTAAACGGACCATAGACATCCACCATATCCATTCTTCCTGAGCAAGAACTAAGTAGACAAACCAAAAATAATCAGATGAATGGGATGGGTAATTAGATTACATAATTGCTGTCCCTCAAAGATGTAAGTGATTAAAAAAACACATGAGGCCAGGCACAGTGGTGTGAGCCTGTCACCCCAGCTCCTCTAGAGGCTGAAGCAATAGAATCATGAGTTCAAGGTCATCCTGGGTAACACAGGCAACATAGGCAACATAGATAGATAGCAAGACCCTGTCTCAAAAACCCAAACAAAGGCTGGGGATATAGCTCAGTTGGTAGAGTGCTTGCCTTGCAAGCACAAGGCCCTGGGTTCAATCCCCAGCACCGCAAAAAAAAAAAAAAAAACCCAAAAACACATAAACATGGGGTTGGGGGACCCTGTAACTGAAATGGAGGAAATTAACACAAAGTACAAAAGAGAGAGGAGGAACTTCCCTTTAAGATCCACACCAGGGAATTATAAATACTTCGTACCCTTTCAGGGAAATTAAAGTAATTGTGGAGTCTGTGAGATGAAAAATGAGATAAAAAGACAAGAGTAATATGATGAAATAGCAACTGATATAATTAAGGAAAATAAATTTAGGAGAAAGATAATTACGGAACTGCGAAAATGTAGTAGTGATGTTGAGAGCAGTCTTGAGAAATGGTACTTAGAACAAAAGGTAAAGGACAAAAAACTAGGAAACAGTTTCTTAAAATACTCAGATATATACTGGAAAATGTTGCTCAACTGAAGATCTGAACCTGTGGATGAGAGAGCTCACTAGGTATCAGGCAAAAGTAAAAATGAGAAACATCACCAGGTGCAGTGGCACACACCTGTAATCCCAAATGCTTAGGAGGCTGAGGCAGGAGGATGGCAAGTTTGAGGCCAGCCTCAGCAACTAGCAAGATTCTCAAACTAAAATATATATATAACCCTATTTTGTATTTTATTTAGAGACAGGGTCTCACTGAGTTGCTTAGGGCCTCGCTAAGTTGCTGAGGCTGGCTTTGAACTCACGATCCTCCTGCCTCAGCCTCCCAAGTGCTGGGATTACAGGTGTGTGCCACCGAGCCCGGCCTAAAATATTTTAAGAAGGGTTGGGATGTGTCTCAGTGTCTAAGAGCCCCTGGGTTCAATCCCCAGGACCAAAACAACAACAAAAAAATAGAAACATTAATGTAAATATCTGAAATTACCAATTTATACGATTAAACAAAGAAGTTCACAGTATCTGGGTATTAAGATAAACTGTTCCCAAGACTGAAAAATAAAAGGCAAGTTGATTTTAAATTTGTCAGTAATGTTAGATGCCAACAAGAAGGGGAAGCTATCACTCAAGTTCTATGTCTGATGAAGTTGTTGATTCCATGTATAGGCCACTGAGAGACATCATAGAATATGAGGATCCCAGAGGGGCATGGTGGTGCATGCCTGTAATCCCAGCAGCTCCGGAGGCTGAGGCAGGAGGATCTCCAATTCAAAGCCAGCCTTAGCAACAGTGAAACACTAGGCAACTCAGTGAGACCCTGTCTCTAAATAAAATGCATAATAGGGCTGGGGATGTGGCTCAGTGGTTCAATGCCCCTGAGTTCAATCCCTAGTACCCGCCCTCTACAGTCATGGGGAATTTTCAGTCCATTAAAATAATTAAACAACTCTATTAATCAGAATTCATTCAGAGAAGCAGAACAGAGTATCCAGGTGTGTTACTGGGGACTTGACTTCTGCAGGGTGGGGCTGGTCAGGCCATCGACATGAGGCTATTGTGGTAAATGACCTGTGCGGAGGTAGCTGGGGCAAGCAGTGGGGAAAGGACACTGGGTGGGAAATGGAGAACAAGGAGAATCCAAGTCTGAAGTGGAAGCCGAGAGGACAGTGCACAGGACGGAATCGCCCAGGTCTAGGGCATGTCTTCACATCACTAAACGTGCTCATCTGGCTCAGGAGGCTGAGAAGCTCCAGCTGGATGCAAGTCAAGATGGAGTAGTTGCAGCCTGGCTGCTCTCTAGCTGAATCAGCAAAGAAATGACTAGTGTTTGAGCTAAAAATGGCTCTGCTTCACATTCACCCTCTAAATCTCTGTGGAATCTCTCTTTTTCTCTCTCTCTTTGGTATCAGGGATTGAACCCAGGGATGCTTAACCAGGGAACTACATCCCCAGACCTTTAAAAAGAATTTAGCCGGGCGCGGTGGCGCATGCCTGTAATCCCAGCACTTGGGAGGCTGAGGCAGGAGGATTGCGAGTTCAAAGCCAGCTTCAGCAACTTAGCGAGGCCCTAAGCAACTCAGTGAGACTCTGTCTCAAAATAAAAATACAAAATAGGGCTGGGGATGTGGCTCGGTGGTGGAGTGCCCCTGGGTTCAATCCCCAGTACCAAAAAAGAAAAAAAATTAATTTATTGACAGGATCTCACTAAATTCCTTACAGCCTCACTAAATTGCTAAGATTGGCTTGGAACTAGCAATCCTCCTGCCTCAGCCTCCGGAGCCTCTGGGATTACAGATGTGTACCACCATGGCCAGCAAGAATCTCTTTTATCTGCCACCCTAACCTGAAACATACAGGAGAGTAGTTCTGGAAAATGTAATTCAGTCTAGCCGAGTCCAGACACTACAAAGGCTTTACAGTCCACCCCTTGTCAACCTGGCTCCCAAAGGGTCTTAACCAACTTCAGCTCAGATGGGGCAATAATAAAGTCAGACTTCTGATCATCATGTTGTTACTATCTCTCTTACAACTACACGCATTGACTGTTTTCCCAGGACAGCAAAAGACTATAACAAAAAGACTTACATATTAGTTGGATGTGGTGGCATCGTGCCTGTAATCCCAGCAGTTAGGGAGGCTGAGGCAGGAGGATCGAGACTTCAAAGCCAGTCTCAGTCACTTAGCAAGGCCCTAAGCAACTCAGCAAGACACTGTCTCTAAATAAAATATACAAAGGGGTGGGAATGTGGCTCAGTGGTCAAGCGCCCCTGGGTTCAATCCCCAGTACCAAAAAAATAAAACCTTATACATTATCTACTATTAGTACATCTTAGATGATAAAGGGATGACAGAGGAGGTGGAAATAAAAATATTTGGTTAATATTATTAAAATAGATTCACACCAAAATAAGGAAGAAATGCTCATAAATATTAGTCCTCATTCCTATTGAGGTGACAAGATCTCAGCTACTGTCTCCCAAGTCTATTTCTTTTCTTTTTTTTGTCTTCAGCTAGTTATGGTTTCTTGCCTTATGGAATGAGGCCAAGCTTTTTCTTTATTGGTAGATGATAATTATACACAACATTGTGGTTGAATATGCCGTATTTGTGCAAGCACATAATTTGATCAATCTCATTCCCTAGCATCTTCCCTTTCCCTCACATCCTCCCTCCTGCAATCTGCTTGCTCTACTCTGAACTCTCTCCTTTTTTTCTTTTTTTTTTTTTTGCGGTGCTGGGAATTGAACCCAGGGCCTTGTGCTTGCAAGGCAAGCACTCTACCAACTGAGCTATATCCCCAGCCCTGGACTCTCTCCTATTCTTATTCTTACTTATTTATTTTGGCACTGGGGATTGAACCTGGGAGGTGCTTTCTTTACCACCGAGCCATATCCCCAGCCCTTTTTATTCATGTATTTTGTTTTGAGATGGTCTTACTAAGTTGCTTAGAGCCTCGCTAACTTGCTGAGGTTGGCCTCAAACTTGCAATCCTCCTGCTTCAACCTCCCAAGCCACTTGGGATTACACGACTGCACCACTGAACCCTGCTTTTATTAATTAGCACATTGTAATTATACACACAAGTGGAATTTGTTGTGATATATTTGAACATGGACAGAGCATCATGTGGTAGATTTGTTCCCAAGTACTTCCTCCTCCCTCCCTCTCCATCCCCTTTCCCCTACTCTATTGCTCTCCCTTCTATCTCCAGATCTTTTTTTGCAAAGGGTCTAGGCTTTTAGAAATCGAAACCAGATTTAGAGTCTTCCATTGACCTTAATCAGAGGAGATTGGAGGACTCAGGGGGGCCCAAAGGACTCCCTGCTTTCTTCCTCCTTGCCACCATCCTGTGCCAGCAACCCAGTTTCCCCTGATGGTCAGGACAGTCCAGCCATCATGTCAGTCAGTACTCTGCCAGTTGATGCAGTATCCAAACAGACCAGATGGCGACTTCAAATTCCAGTTCAGTGGCATTTTGCCACGTCTCCTGGTGAAAACATTTCCCCCCTTGTAACCAAGACCTCTAGACCAGCACAGCTTAAGCTGCGGGGTTGAAGAGCGAAACTTCCCTGCTGGGTAGGGTCACTAGTGAGAGGAGTCACTTCCATTTTTATTGGATTCCTGGACTCCTGAGTGCTGGGTAAGGGAGAAACATGACTGCTGATTTAGAACTTGCATCACTTTTTGGAAGACAACGTCCCAGCCCTGCAAGGTATCACCACCTAGCTGGCACTGTAACTGAAATTCTCAAAAAGCCATTTAACCATCTGTCAAGGCAGTTGCTTCAGGATGATGGGGAGCGTGGAGAAATCAGCGAGTTCCCTGAGAATAAACCTGCTGCTGCATTTCATCTGCTGTGACCGCCCTGACAGTGAAGATATTCTGCAAATGCACAGACGGTAGTTTTGGCAGAAACATTGTGGGCAAGGAAGGCAAGCCTATGTCCAGAGCAAGTGTCGATTCCAGGAAGGAGTAGGAGCTGCCTCTTCCACAATGAAAATGGTCGGATACAATCAACCTAACACCAGGGAGCTGGCCGATCTGGGCAATGGGGCCATATGAGGGGCTGTTTTGTCTCATCTGCTGACAGATGAGGTACCCAGCAGTGGCTGTAGCAGGGTCAGCCTTGGGGAGTGGAAGTCCATGTCACCAAGCCCATGCAAGACCTTTATCTCTGTTGCCATGGCCCCTTTGCTCCTGAACAAAAGGAGTGGCTGGAGAAGGAGGTCGTCTGATGTTCTCAGACTGGGTCATCCCACTAGCCTGACGATTACAAACTTCCTTTACCCTTTGGTGAGCATTCACGTGGGACATAAATATTTTCATAGATACCTAGTTTCGCATCTTCCTCAGATCACTTGTCTTCATTTTCAATTGAGTTTTTTTCCCAGCCAATCCAGCATGTGGTACAGACCTACTTTTTATTTATTTTTGCGGTGCTGTGGCAGAATCTCCAGGGGCATGCACATACTTAGCACATATTCTACCACTGAGATGCACCCCCAGCCCAATGCCCTGACTTTTAGTGGTGCTGGAATTGAATCCAGGATCTCACACCGGCTAGGCAAGTCCTCTATCTCTGAGAAACATCCTCAGGTCCCAATGCACTGACCCTGGAGGCCCATTGGCTTGGGAGGCTGAGGCAGGAGGTTCACGAGTTCAAAGCCAGCCTCAGCAACTTAGCGAGGCCCTAAGCAACTCAGTGAGACGCTGTCTCTAAATAAAATACAAAATAGGGCTGGGGATGTGGCTCAGTGGTGGAGTGCTCCTGGGTTCAATCCCTAGTACCAAGAAAAAAAAAAAAGAGACCCTGAGAGGTCAGGAATTTGGTATGTTGCAATTCAGTGATTTCAAATTTTATTTATTATTGGTGATTTACCAGAAGAATATACAAGACTGAAAAAGTTATACCCATAGCTAAATTTTTCTTTCTTTTCTTCCTTCCTTCCTTACCAGTGAAGGATACACAGCTAAAGCAGCAGGAAAATAGATATGCATTGGTAAAGTCCAGGGGGACCCAGCACAGGCTTATAAGGTTCTTCCTCTCCAGGGCACACAGGACTGCTGGCTCACTAACAGAGAAGTTCAGAGTGGAGTCTCTGCCCAAGGAAGCCTGCTGGAGGCTCAGGTTGCAAAGCAGTTTGCGTACATGAATGTATAACCTGCCACAATCTGCAGAAATAGCCTTTGGGTTGGGTTTTCCAAACAGTCCAACAATTATAGGACAGTCTCAGAAGCTATCAGGTCCCCTATGCATGCAGACCCTGAGCTGCAAATTAAAAATTAAAAGTCCTGCCAGGCATGGTGCTGCACATCTGTAATCACAGCAGCTCAGGAGGCTGAGGCAGGAGGATCACGAGTTCAAAGCCAGCCTCAGCACCTCTCGAGGTCCTAAGCAACTAAGTGAGACCCTGTCTCTAAATAAAATATAAGGAAAGGGCTGATGATGTGGCTCAGAAGCAAGACACTCCTGGGTTCAATCCCCAGTAAAAAAAATAAAAATAAAAAAATAAAAGTCCTGAGTTATTTTAATTTCAAAGAAATGTGGCAATCCGTTGACTAAACAATCACACTTTTACAAATTTAGTATAAGGAAACAGTTAAGAATGTGCATAAAGCTATAACCATCAGGATGAACCACCAGAGCACCAGTTAAAGCAGTGACAAACTAGAAATTACTTATGGGAAACAACCAGGAATTCGGTAAATACACCACGGGATGACCACAAAATGGAACGCTCAGAGGCCATTAAAAATGTGACAGAAGAATTTATTGACATTAAAAGGTATTTAGGACATACTGATATCTGAACATAGTGGATGGTAAAACAACATGTAGCAATGATTTCATTTTTGTAAAAAATATGTGTATATATATATAACAAAAAACCCCCGAGGCTAGACACTGAATTGGTAGCAATGCTGACCCATGGGAAGGAGGATGCGAGTCTTTATTTTGTTCTTTTCTGAACTGTATTTCCTACCTTTTTTTTTTTTCATGAATCATTTGTTTTTGTAATCAGAAAAAGTCAATCCAAGACAATCCTTCATTTTGATAAAAACAAATCAATTTAAAAAAAATTAGTTTTTTTTTTTAAGAAGCTGAAATGATTCCCAAGCTGCCACAGAGGCCCATGATTTCACGGTCGACGGCAAGGGCAGCTGGCAGGGGCCTTCACCATCCCAGCCTGAGTTAGACACAGGGAGGAGCAGAGCTTCCTCCAGTTTCCTGGTCCTCAGTTCCAAGACAAGACAGCTCATCTCAGCCCAGCATGTCCTACTCCTGCTGTGTCACCAGCTTCATCATCTTCAGAGCCATGGCCCCTTGGTCAGAAGGAACCTAGAACCAAGCAGGATTCAAGTTAGTGCTCCTAGCGCTGTTCCTGGGCTGGGAATGGGGGTGACATCCAGAACCCTTGGTCCCAGAAGGAGCCAGCCCTGTGACAGCAGCCGGTGGAGACAGCTGCACCTCAGGGCACCCCTTAAAGAGAGAGGCCCCTGTGCTGGATTAAAGTTCTTCTGGGCTCCCTGTGGGGTGACAGGGGCCTGGAGAAGTCAGCAGGGGAAAGGTCTGCTTCTCCCATTGAGGCTGATCTGTTTCTTTCTTTCCCTTTTCCCCCCCTAGTGCTGGACGGAGCCCAGGACCTGTTGCATGCTCCCAGGAGCAGCTCTCGTACTGAGCTACACCCAAAGCCTTATTGATTTCTTTCCAGGGACTATGCTTCAGGTACTGGGACTCAGCTTGTTCAAGGAAAGAGGATGCTAAACATTTTAAAGAATTCTCTGTGTAGAAGGGATCCCAGACGGGAAATCGCATGGAAGAGAGGCTGAGAGGGAGGCTAACAGGAGAGCCTCAAACAGATACAAACAAACAAGGCCCTTGGTTTGGATGGCACCCAGAGTATTTGCATTGTTTCTTTTGTCAGCAACTTGGGAGGTGAGACAGGAGAATCACAAGTTCAAGGTCAGCCTGGGCAATTGAGCGAGGCTCTCTTCCAAAATAAAAAGGGCTGGTGGTGTAGCTCAGTGGTAGAGCATCCCTGGGTTCAATTCCCAATGCTGCAAAAACAAAACAAAAAAAAACACTTTCCCATACACCACCAAAAAAAGGCAGGGTCATGGCCAGGCACAGTGGCACCCGCCTATAATCCCAGGGGCTCGGGAGGCTGAGGCAGGAGGATTGAGAGTTCAAAGTCAGACGCAGCAATTTAGCAAAGCCCTTGGCAACTCGGCAAGACCCTGACTCTAAATGAAATACAAAAATGGGCTGGGGATGTGGCTCAGTGGTTGTATGTCCCTGAGTTCAATTCATAGTACCAAAAAAAAAAAAAAAAAAAAGGAAGGGTCACAGGCCTCAGTTTCTTCTCTACAAAGAGAGAGGTAGAGTAGGTGTTCTTCTGAGTCTGAAATCCTTGTTTCCAGAATTCTCTCTGGTACATTTCTGTCCTGGAATTCTCATGTTAATCAAGAGCCCCCCACCCCCACCCCAGGCAAGGCATTTAATCAACTAAAGGGGAAGTGATGGGGGCGACAACAACATTCTGCAAGGGCTATTTTAAACCTGTCCCCAACTGTTGCTCTGTATGTGACAAACCAAGAGGAAGTGGGTCTGTACTCTAGCACTGAAGCAAGACGTTAGCTCACGCTACTAGGGTTTTGCTCTAAGACCTCCTACTAGCTTTAACCCGGTCAGTATGAAGGGGCCCAGATACACGGAGCCATAGGTGATGCTTCTTAACTCCAGGCCCTGCTGCCCTGCTTGTCCTCTCAAGGGGATGGGCTACATGCCTCCCTTTGAAGGAAGCTGTCATCTCCTCCCTCTCACTCCCCATTCATGCTCTCCCATTTTCCATGCTGCCTTTTGAGCCCGCCCTTCCACTGAAACGCTCGCCATGATGCTAAAGCCACTAGTGGGATCCGTCACTGCACTTCAGCTCTGCCTGGTCTTCAGTAGCATTTGACATGAATGGCCCCACCCTGCTTTGGGAATGCCACCTACCCCAGTCTCTCTACTTCTCTCACAGCGCCTGCCTTAGGCTCAGTGTGGCTCTTCTTTCTGTAACTCTTCGGTCCTGCTGTGTCCTTTTCTGTTTCTGACTCCCAAACCCCCTCTCCAGGAACATGTACTTGTCTTGACTGCAGATCTTACCTAGTCAGTTTATATGTGGATCGCCTGTGGACTTTGCACTTGGCTGCTAAATGAAACTCAGTGGGTGCAAACTGCCTCCTCTCCCCACACCAGGACACTGAGCAGAAGCCAGGAAGCCACCCTTCATTTCTTTTCCAACCCAAATGATTACTAAGTCCTGCCAATGCTTCCCTCTTCTACGTCAGCGAATTCATCTATTTTTCTCCCTCATAGATCATCTGCTTCAGTCTTTCCCCATGCCCTCTGCTGCAAAGATGATTTCTTAGACAAATCTGACAATTGCACTCTGTTGCTTAAACCCCCTCCATGGCTTATTACTCTCTCAGCTCTTTTTTTTTTTTTTTTTTTCTTTCTGAGCTCTTCTATGTGGTGTCTCCCTTCCCAGCTCACCTCTCCCCAGCTCACTCTGGAGGCCTTGCTGCCTGCAGGCCCCTCTTGAACTTGTATACACTGCTCTCCTTGCTTCTCCTCTTTACCTAATTCACTCCTGGGGACCCTTCCCTGGGCCAATCCCCTCTTAGCAATGCTTACTCCATGCTATTAAGTATCTATTTGCACTGGGCACAGTGGGCATGTCTGATATCTCAGTGATAGGGGAGGTTGAGGCAAGATTAGATTGCAAATTAGAGCCCAGCCTGGGTAAGACCCTGTCTCAAAATGAAAAATAGAAAAAGGACAGGGGTATAGCTCGGCGTAGAGCAACCATGGGTTCACTGTCCAGTATCTCTCTCACACACACACACACACACACACACACACAATGATTTGGCCTATCTGCACCTCTAGACCATGAACTCTCTGTTGCCAGTACCTACATAGCAGAGTTCAGCACTTAGGAGACAACCAGATGTTTGCTCAAAGAGGTCTCTGGGGCCGTTTTGCCTCCTGCCAAAAATTTCCTTAACTCTTTTTCAGGTATGTGGGTGGGACAGGGATTGGGGGCAGGATTAAGGTCTCCATAACCTCCCTCAGCTCAAGAAAAGCCACTTGATCAACACATAACCTAAGGCAAAGCAGTGTGTTAATCTTGTAAGTGCTGAAGTGTGACAGACTCAGGGCTCATCTCTGCACCTCTTCTTAACAAACCCCGAGGCCACTACTGCTTGCAGACATTCCTGGACTTCCTTCTGCGACTCAGTTTTACAGAGAAGCAGGCTTTCACTTTCATTTCCTGAAAATGGTCAAGGAAAGGCAATTCCTCCCTTCTTCCTCCAGGACAAATGGTTAAGAGAAAAAATATTTTACTAACTCATTTAAACCAAAGAATAAAGGCTAGAGAGCCCAAAGTAACCTCAGGAGAATTGACTCGTTAAACTGAGTTCACATTCATTCTCAAAGGAACGAAACGCTGATATGGGCTGAGTGCACCTTATATGAAATGCTTGGGAACAGAACTGATTTGGATTTCAGACCTTTTCAGATTTTGGAATATGTGCATGTACAGAATGAGAAATCTCAGTGATGGGACCCAAGTCTAAACACCACCTGTATACACAGCCCAGAGCTAATTTTGTGAAGTGTTTTCAGTGAACTGTGTCTAATCACATTGCAACTGTGTCTAATCACATCAAGTGTGAACATCATGCTGGAACCCAGCTCAGCACGATTTTAAGTCTGGAACAAAAGTTGACTCTTTGATTTTTGTTGTTTTTTTAAATATTTTTTTAGATGTTGAAAGACCTTTACTTTTATTCTTTTATTTATATGCGGTGCTGAGAATTGAACCCAATGCCTCACACATGCTAGGCAAGAGCTCTACCACTGAGCCACAACCCCAGTCCCAAAAAGTTGACTCTTACCATGTGACCAGCTCTTAGAATCCAGTAGAAAGCCAGGTTCTTGTAGGACTTGACAAAAGCAGATGTTTCAGAGGATTCAGGGTCGCTATGCAGGGCCTTCCATTTCAGCTGATTGAATTTGGGCAGTTCTGGCCACTGCAGCTTCCGCAACCAGGCCTCCTGACCTGGCAGAGGGACAAAGAGAAGGCCCAGTATTAACAGTTGGGTGGAGAAGGGGGGAAAAATCTAAGTCTTATAACTTCATGGTTCCTAAACTATAATGTGCATAAAACTCACTGTGATCGTGTTTAAATGCAAATTGTTATTCAGTGGTTCTGGGAAGAGCCTGAGCACCTACATTTCTAGCAGGTTCCCAAAGACACTCAGGCTAATGGTGAGAAACGTAACAGCTGTGAAACTATTTTTGCCTCTGATTTTCCCACTGCCCTTTGCTCTTTAGCAAGTAACCAGGGACCCCTGGAGGCTGACAGAGCTGTCAGGAGGACTGAGAAGTAGTGGGGAAATGAGAGAGAATGAGGATCACCTGGGCAGCTCTTCAAGCTGTCCTTAGTGTCCTTGCCTACAAGTCGAAAAGCCACTCAATCCTGCCAGTGTCAAGAGGAGACTCAGGCCAGCCACATCTCGGGCCTCGCTGTGCCTGCCAGTTCTGAGACCCTGTGTCTGAGCCTCCACCTGGCCCTGCTGAAACCAGAAGTGAGCACAGGCTGGCTGGCAAGGCAACAGGGCAGCGCTTGGGATCCCACAGGCCATGTTCCCTGGGCCCGCGGGGCTGGAGAATTGTTAGGTTTAGTTTTAATTCACTTTGCCATGCTATATGTCTACTGTGACACTGTGCAAAAACAAGGTGTTCCCCTGAATTCAGTAGTGCATTATCCAGTAGCCAGAGAAATGTCTTCTTTTTGATTTTCTTGCTGAGGGCAGGCACTGTCCTTGCCTTCAATCACAGCCCAGGGCCTCAAAACCTGGAGGGTCCAGACTTCTCTGAGGGGTCACAGCTGCGTGCAGCTTCCCTCTCTTGAAGAGCCAAGGTCGGGGTGGATGGATGTAGCAGGAAATGGCCCTCCACCTGGGACTAATGTCACCAACCCCAAGACTAATGTGTCTATGGCCTGTTCCCTCCATTCATAAAATTGCCTCAAAGTGTCCCTCAGGAATGGTTCCTACCTATGGTGTCCACGATGAGATCGAGCTGTCCATTATACACAGTCACATTGACCCCAGCTTCCAGCAACTCATCCACAATGCTGATGACCGGCTTCATGAAGTCCCCCTCCATTTTCAGGAAGACATTAGAAGATTGGGCTGCACAAGGGAAAGAAGAGGGGGCAACTCAGAATCTGCCAGAACAAGAGGTATCTTTTCAGCCCAAGCATCCTTGGCTCTGGCACCTAGAAGTCACTACCATGCATCTCCTAGCAAAGGCTGAATGACAGGTGCTTCACAGACAGGGACCCACCGGTTCAGCGTAAGTGCCTGAGCTGGCTGAGTAGAAAAGAAACATGAGCAGCACACATGGCCCGATCTCTTGGGAGCTTGTGATGACAGCAGATGCCATTTCTAATAAGAAACTGAAACCTGAAGGCGGCTTTGTCTAAGGAAACGGGGAGGCAAAGGCCTGGAAAACACTCTCTAGGCTGGTCCACCTAGGGAATAAATTGTGTTCTGGGCCAATGTTATTCTTCCTTTGGTGCTGAGTAAAATCAGGGCTCCGTTCAAGTTCTGAACAAGGTGAGCTACTTCGCAATGAGCCAACCCAGAACCAATAAACCAATTCACAGCTGGATCACAGCAAAGTAAAAGGGGCAACAGGCCCTGAGCCTGAGAGGAGCTGGTCAGGCCGCAGTCCTGCTGGATTGCGGCCACCAGCAACGTCATCACATTGGATGACTACAGTAAGAGGAGCCACCATTTATCTGCCAGTCACTGAGCATTTTAAAAGTGACTTCCCATTTGTTCTCTATCACTACCTTGGGAGGTAAGGGGGGTTAGGTTTAGTTTTAATTCACTTTGCCATGCTATATGTCTACTGTGACACTGTGCAAAAACAAGGTGTTTAACTTGCACAAAAGTTAAAGAAAGCCAGGCGTGGTGGCGCACGCCTGTAATCCAAGCGACTTGGAGGCTGAGCCAGGAGGATCACGAGTTCAAAGCCAGCCTCAGCAACTTAGCGAGGCCCTAAGCAACTCAGTGAGACCCTGTCTCTAAATAAAATACAAAATAGGGCTGGGGATGTGGCTCAGTGGTGCAGTGCCCCTGAGTTCAATCCCTGGTTCCAAATAAAAAAAGTTAAAGAAAATGAGGATTAGAGAGGCTAAGAAAATTCCCAGGGTGAAACAGCTTGTCAGTGGTGAGCTAAGACTTGAACTCAGGCCGGGCCGATGCTAAGTATATAAGTTTCACTACAGACTGCAACTCAGGACTCAAGTACTGGCCAAGAACAATTTGTCCTTTCTCGATCACATGTAGGCAGATATGGAGCCAAAGCAAGGTTTTTGTTCTGTTTTTGTTTCCTCTTTCAGCAATCATCTGCAAAAATATAATCACCTTGCCCATTCAGCCACTCCGGGAAGGGAGAAGGTGGGGCTGGAAAAAATCATCATGAAGACAAAATGATGGAGGTGAGCAGAAAAGATGTGCTTGTGAGAGCTTGCCTACACTTGGCCTCCGGGGATTCCCCATGTTGCTCCCTGGCATGACAGCTCTCTGCAGTGGTTCCCACCCCTTGCAGCTTCTGACAACATACTCTACTCTTGCATTTGATCCAGGAAAATGAGACAACTAGGTCTAGAATGAATCTTCTGGTGCTTGTAGGTTGGGATAAAATGGCCCGTGATCCTGGAGGAGGCCAGGACCAGGGTCAAGACTCAGATTTTTGGCAGATGCCAAGGAGACATCCTAGAAAGGGGCCTCCTAACCCCACAGTCTTGGGGTATCTCAGATGCAAACAAAACAACTCAGCTTGCATGGAATTTTTTCCCTCCAGAAACCTGAGAGTGCTGCTCACTCAAGGCCTCCCTGTTGGACGAAGGGGGAACTTATGCAGGCTTTTCTTCCTGGCCCTGGTCTCTTGAGACTCCAATATTTCCATACTATACCCTTCAGACCAAAATGTGGTATATGGCCCAGAACATCCAGCACTGGGGTGTTGGGAAGGCTGGCTAGAGAGCTGGTCAAGACCTGACCAAGCACAGGAGCATGTCTGCATCCTTCAGAGGCCTTCTGCTGGAAATCTCACCTGTGATCACTTGCAGCCTTGGGCATGGCTTTATTTTATCATATATATAAATACACATACATAAAATTGTATGTATATACACACACACACACACATATAAATATGGAAAATTTTAAACTGATAAAAGGTAAAGAGTATAACAATTCCCATGAACTCATGCTGGGCTTCCACAATTAGTGACTCATAACCAATCACATGCCATTTCTCTGTCTACCTAATTCCCTACTGTCCCCTGACTTTGAACCAAATTTGACATGTCATGGACTGCTTCCTCATTTGCAAAATGTAGATAGTCGTATTGTTTTACCTGCAACATACCATCACCAACAAAACCCACTGTACAAATTAAGACCTCTGAAGCTGCATCTCCTTCCCCCCAACTCAACAAACAAGGTTCACGTAAGTACCTCCCCAGGAGACATCCTCAGGAATAATTTTGAGCTTCTTTCTGATGGGACCATTCATAAGCTGACTTAAGGCATCTCCTTGTAGGTGTCTCACATGGCGCTGAAAAAGACGGACTAAAACCAAATGGTATACAGTGAGTCACAGGACTGGAAACAGGACCATGGGAACATCTTTTCCAAGTTGCTAGGGAAGTTGCGCAGTAAGAGGGAGGTTTTGGGCTGAAAAAGGGCCACCTGGATTCACCCCCGGTGGAGGAAAAAAGCTGAGAACAGGCTGACAGAGGGGAGACTATTCGTGCTGATGACTGCATTCCATGCAGTCCGCCACTGGGATTATCCAGAACAGCCCAAGAAAATCAGCCAAGAAGAGAAATCTAGTGGGATCCTACAGCCATTCAGGCCTCTCATGGAGGGAGGATGCCAGGCATTTATTCTGCCTCTGAAGTACAGCTGGGTCAGAAAGACCACCAAATTCAGTTCTTCAGGGATCTGACATGGTAATTCGGTAGACAGAAGTTGGTTCCCTGGGGGCTGTGAGTGTGGCTCAGTAGCAGAGTGCTTGCCTAGCACATACCAGGCCCTGGATATGATTCTCAGCACAGCAAAAAAGAATCCAAAAAGATAAAGAAAAAAAGAAAAGCATATGCTAAGCAACAGAAGCCAGATGCAAAAGATGATTGTCTGATTCCATTTATGGAAAATGTTCAGAAAAGGCAAATCCAGAGAAACAGAAGGCAGTTGAGTGGCTGCCTGAGGCTAGGGAGCAGAATGAGAAGTGGCTGTACACAGAAGTGTGGGATCTCCTTGGGGTGACAGAACTGTTCTAAAATGGGATTGTGGCGATGGCTGCACAACTCTGTGAATAACTAAAAAACAGGGTGAATTCCGAGGTATATAAATTATAACTTAATAAAGCTTTTTAAGGGCTGAGGTGTGGCTCAGTGGTAGAGCACTTGCCTAGCATATGTGAGGCCCAGGGTTCAATTCTCAGCACCACATATTAGTAGATGAATAAAATAAAAGTCTATCAACATCTAAAAACTATTTTTAAAAAATAAAGCTTTGCAAAAGATGGGTTCCTTCTTGGATGAAAACTGAGGCAGGAGCTAAGGGCACTAAGCTTCACTCACCTAAGTGGCTCTGTGTGAACTCTAGGCTTGACTCCATGGCAGGCGAGGGTTCGTTTTTAGTTAAGATGTTATAGAAGTTCACCCCATCTGTGTTCTGAAAGACACAAGTACATTTGGCTGTTTCTCTTTCTTTCTTCTTCTATCATAAGGTGCAAAAAGGAAAGGCACGTGGTCTCCAAGGATGGCTTTAACTTTGGAAATTTACAAGAACCAGAAAGAAATGCAGCTTGGAGGTTGCAAAAAGCAACTGTCAGCCCACACTTCAGGGTTGGCACCAAGCTCAGCAGAGCCCATCTCAGACACCCCGGGAGAGCGCCAAGGCCTATGTCAGAGCTGCGGAGGGTCCTCAGCTGGTGCGTTCTTCCCTTCTGGTTCAATGGAGTCAGAATGCTGCTTGGCAAGGATCCAAATAAGAACAGCCAATAAGCTGGGCACAGCGGCACACACCTGTAATCCCAGCAACTCAGGAGGCTGAGGCAGGAGGATCGCAAGTTCAAAGCCAGCCTCAGCAACTTATTGAGGCCCTAAGCAACTTAGCAGGACCATGTCTCAAAATAAAAAATATAAAAAGGGCTGGGGATGTGGCTCAGTGGTTAAGCACCCCCAGGGTTCAATCTCTGGTACCAAGAAAAAAAAAAAAAAAAAAGAACAGATAATATCTCCAACAAATACATTTACCTCTGCAAGACAGTCTTGCTTATAGAATACACTCAGTCAAGGATACAGGTGACTTTCTGACCCTTTAAGTGGTTTTTATACCATGGCTCGGATTCATCAGATTTATCATTTTGCATTTAATTATTTCGAGCTTTGTGGGGCGACCCAGGATAGACCCCACCCCAATACTGACAATACCAACCCTGGGCCCTGAACCCACGGGCAAAAGCCAAGCCATGCTGGTCCTTGAGCACACCCCCTTTTACCTTTTCAATGACCGTTTCTGCTTTTCCCCACAGCTGGGTGGCCTCCGTGTAGAGTCCTTTATTTACAGCATCCAGAACTTGCTCTGCAACATTGGACACCTCAGCCAGACCTTTGTCTTCCAGAAGAGACTGGAACGCAAATCAAGAACAAAAAGGTCCTCTTTCCTTGGGAACATAAATCTGGTGTTGCAGTGGCCAGCGATGGGCAGGAGAAAGAGTGGGAGGAAGGCAAAAAGGGAGCTCACATGGGAATGGGTATTGTGGCGAGTCCCACATTGGTCCTGGGGATCAAACCCTGGGCTCAAGCGTGCGAGGCAGGTGTTCTACCACTGAGCTACATTCCCAGTGTGAGTCACATTTTTTGGATGATGCGAGAAATTTGGTAGAATGTTAACGAACCGAGAAGGCAGGTAGGTGGGTGTTCGCCGTGATCTTTTAACTTTGAGGTGCATTTCAAAATTCTTATGCTAAACAGGGAACTAAAAACGATGTTTCCTATACCTGGAAAAAATGGAATAAGTGTGATGACTTTCTTTGACTTTCTCCCCGAGGCTGGCGGTTGCTAATGTCTCCAATTTAATTTGGACTAATTCCCTAAAGAGCACTATCCATCATCTGTGCAGCCTCATCTAGCTGCATCTTTGTGGGGACAGGAGGTCAGATTGGAGAGGTCTGCGGGGCTGTTTCCCACGGAGGGTGTGAACCCACTTACTCACCATGCTGTACAGGTAAGGTCCCCAGGACAGCACTGAATCTAAAGAAATGACATAGGTACAAATTAAGTGGGGTGTGGCTATCTTCCCAAAGAAATGCCTGATTGGCTTTCCTCCAAAAACAGGTGCAAGAAGTCCAGTGGCTTTGGCGTTGAAGGCTGCTGAGCTCCCCGGCGCCCACACAGAAGATGGGAGGAGGCCTTGGTGGTTGAAAGGTGGGTGAAGCTGTGGGGCTTTCCGCTGACTCTCAGGACTAAGGGCACATTAATCTGATCTGACACTGGCCAGCAAATGAGTCATACCAGCAGTGAATCCTCACAGGCAGGCTCTGATCTGCCGTCTTCTAGGCTTTTCGACAGCCTGAACTATTCTCCCGCCCTCACATCTCCCACCTGCGTGTTAGCTCCTCCAGCTGAAAGACTCTAGCTTATGACTCCATTGTCGGAGGCTCTCCAGGCGATTTTCAGTTCTATCCCACAGCCACGTTCAGAAGGGACCGAGGATATGAGGGCAGCAGCAAGTGGTCAAGGAGACAAAGTAAGATAATCCCTGTCCACAAAGAGCACAATGAGCTGGCCTAGACGGGCTTGCAGCCACCTGATTGCAAGGTAAGGCGAAGAGGTGCCAACTAAGAATCAAGGACCTCAACGTATAAAGCACATTTGAGAATGTCACTGCTTTACTTAGAAGCCTTTAACGCCTCCCTAAGGCCAAGTTCCCAAAGAACCTCAGTTCTGCAGTATTTTAATATAGGAACCAGGAAAAGAATATTTTCTCGGCAGGGTATAGTGGCGCATGCCTATAATCCCAATAGCTCGGGAGGCTGAGGCAGGAGGATTGCGAGTTCAAGCCCAGCTTCAGCAAATTAGCAAGACCCTGTCTCTAAACAAAATATTTAAAAAGTTCTAGGGATGTGGCTCAGTGGTTAAGTACCCCTGGGTTCAACCCTGGCAACAACAAAAAAAAGAAAAGAATCGTTTCTCACTAAAAACATTTGGGGGGCTGGGGACATAGCTCAATGGTAGAGTGTTTGCCTAGCATGCATAAAGCACTGGGTTTGATTCTCAGCACCACAATGAACAAACAAAAAAACCCCAAACATTTGGGTTATGCAAAATGGAAGATATTCCCTTACTGTTGGACTTCTCAGAACCGTTAAGATGCACGTAGACTCCAAGGAGGTGGAGCCGATGTTTAGCACTTTCAAAATTTATATGACCTGAGCTCTTAGTATAGCACTTCCTTGGGCAGGTATTCAGTGTTCTCCCTGAGAAGGCAGGCACACCATGGGACTGGGGGTAGAGCTCAGTTGGTAGAGTGTTTGCCTTGCAAGTACAAGGCCCTGGGTTCAATCCCCAGCACTGCAAAAAAATAAATAAATAAAGGCAGGCCAGCACACCATGGCATACCAGGTCCTCTGCGACTACCTAACATTCACCTCTCCAATTTAACCTTCAAGCTTGTGCCTTAGTTTCTTGAAACACCAAATCATTTATGATTCTCTGCTTGATCTAGATCAGGGATTGGCAAACTCTTTCTGTAAAGGGAAAGATGCTAAATAATCTGGCTTCACAGGCTAGCTGATATCTGTTGCAATTACTGAGCTCCATCCGGGCAGACTCCAACCAGCCACACGACACGTAAATGAACAGCGTGGCTGTGTTCCAATTTTAAAAATTACTTATGTAGGCGTCAGGGTCGCAGTTTGCCAACTGATGTAGACCTGCACTGCCCGGAACTTCCTGTAAAGCCAGAATGCTCTGTGGCTGTGTGGTCCGTGATGATGGCCAACAGCTCGGTGTCGTTCTTGTTTTCCTGTACTCGGGATGGAACCCAGGGGCGTACTACCAGTGAGGTCCATCCCCGCCCCTTTTTATTTTTTATTTTGAGACAAGGTCTGAGTTGCTGAGGCTGGCCTTGACCTTGTCTGCCTCCTCCTACCTCAGACCCATGAGTTGCTGAGATTACAGGTGTGCACCAAGGCAACGGGCTGGTGCGTGCGTCTTTGAACAGGGATTTCTATGAAGCAGCCAGTGAGTGTGTGTTGTGACTTCAGTGATCTGGAAGGTACACGCTGGACTCCGACATTCTCATATTGGAAGACCGAGGAGCAGACGACGTTCAGAGTTTAGACTCTTGCAGTTCTTTTCCTCAGGTGGCAGCTCTATTTGCCCTGGATGATGGTCCTTCTTGGTGCTTTCCTTAACCTCGAGAACCCCCTGCAATCTCCCTACCTACAGCCCAGTGCCTACATGGGACCCTGAGACTGAGATGAATGGCTTCTAATTTCAGAACACGTTGGATCTAGTCTCTTAGGTATAAAATAAACCCCACCCCAGGGAGACTGACTAGGGTGACCGCACAGGGCCCCAGGGACCTACACGCCTGAAGTCACTGGAGCAGCAACTAGTTAGAACCACTGGCCTGTGGGTTCCTACATAGAAAAAGACTGTCCAGTGAGCCTTTTCTGGTTCTCTTAATAACACTCAGCAGCGCTGGTGAAGATGTCTGCAAACGCAGGCCACTGTGGAAGCTTAAAGAAAAGCCAAGCAGGAGTTGGGGATATAGCTCAGTTGGTAGAGTGCTTGCTTGCAAGCACAAGGCCCTGGGTTCAATCCCCCAGCACTCCAAAAAAAAAAAAAAGCCAAGCAGCCAGGCTTCTAAGTCAGACCAAAGCCTGCTCAGAGGACTGTGCTGTATCTGCTCCTGGATGTGTGACAGCGGACCCAGCTCCCTTCTGGGGAAGCAAGACTGAAGGATATTCACTGTGAGGCAAGAGGAGAGTTTGATGACCGTGATCTACTTGAGTATAATACCAAATAGTTGGGATTCTTTTTTTTCTTTTTTTTGTACCAGGGATTGAACCCGGGGCACTCCACCACTGAGCCACATCCCCAGCCCTATTTTGTATTTTATTTAGAGACAGAGTCTCACTGAGTTGCTTAGGGCCTCACTTTTGCTGAGGCTGGCTTTGAACCAAGATCCTCCTGACTCAGCCTCCCAAGTGCTGGGATTACAGGCGTGCGCCACCGCGCCCGGCTTAATTGGGATTCTTTTGATAATGTTCCCTTCTAGCTAGTAAAGAAAAAGTTGTTCATGGATATGAACAGTACTTCTATCTCAAACAGGAATGCTTTGGGGATGGAGGAGTGATACCACAGTACACATGGATGGGCAGATTAAGATCTGGACAGGCAACTGCCCAAATTATATTATCATACTGTGTGCATGTGTGGATATGAAACAATGAATTCCACTGTTATGTACAATTATAATGTACTAATACAAAGTATGGGAAAAAAGATCCAGACAGGCAGATTCATGGACAGGAGAAAAGGTAGATTTTGAACAGAATGAGTAGCCTTTAGAAAGCCATGAGGCTACACTTTCTAGTCTGGTGAGGTAATGCAGCACAGTGGTTAAGTGCATGGATTCCAGCCTCTGCTGCCTGGGTTTGAATCCTGGCTCTAACGCTTAAGCTGTGCAGCTCTAAGAAAGTTACTTAACCTCTCTGAGTCTCTGTTTCATCACATACAGAACTAGGATAATAGCAGCACTCATCCTGTGGAGCTTTTGTAATGATTAAATGAAATTAGCACATGCAAAATTTACTGCAGTGGTGAAACTGTGATTAGATCCCATGAGGAAGTGTGAGGGCCAGCACTGTGATTCTGAGTCACAAATCACTCTTATCTGTGCTCCCAACAAGGATGCTCAGTTATGAAACTGCAGCCCTCTGATGCATCAGACCTGATCATCACCTTGTCTTGCCACTGACATGAGCTACAGAGCAGGGTCTGACAAGAAGCCTGCTGGCCCTCGTGCCTCTGACCAAGGCTCCTGCCGTTCTGTGAATTCCTACGAGGTCCCTCTGCCAAGAAAAAGCAAACAGCAGCCTTCCTTTTTCAACCTAACTTGATTTTATGCAATTTCAGTCCCACCCTGGAGATGCCAAGCATGAGGGCAGGAAATAGCCATTCCTCCCCAGTCCATCAGGGACGGGGCTCTGTAACAAGCCCAATTCTCTTTTTTGGGGAAAAATACTACCTTTAGTAAATTGATATTTTAAAAAATTGAGCCATAATCACACATGATAAAGCATAAATGTACAGCTCAGAGTTTTGATCACGTAACCACCACCCCAATGTCATAGGGCTCTGACACACGGTGAAGTTCCCTTGTGTCCCTTTCCAGCTTGTCCCAACTCTTCCAGAATGAAGAGGCCTCTTCTGATTCCTAACTCTAAAATTTGGTTTGCCTGTGAAAAGTCACCATTGGTTAATTTAGAACAGTATTTTCCAATCAGCAATGATTTTGTCCTCTATTGGATTTTTGGTGACATCTGATGATTTTTTTGTCGGGGGAGTACTGGGGATTGAACCTAGGGGTGCTTAACCTCTGAGCCACATCCCTAGCCCTTTCTGTGTTTTATTTAGAGATAGGATCTTGCTAAGTTGCTTAGGGTCTTGCTCAGGTGCTGAGGCTGAGGCTGGCAATGAACTCACAATCCTCCTGCCTTGGCCTCCTGAGCTGCTGGGATCACAGGTATGCACCACCATATCCGGCTGAAGATATTTTGGGGTTGTCACACTGAGGTGGTGCTAATGGCATCTAATGAGCAGAGGCCAGGCCTGCTGCTGATAAATATCCTACAATTCACAGGACAGCTCCTCTCAACGAAAAACCATGTGACCCCAAATTGTCAACAGGGCTGTGGTTGAGAAACCCTGTAGCAGTTAACTCCACTAAGATGATTACTTCCAACAACGGAAGCCACACCCGGGACATCTGTGACACAAACAACTCCTGTTGGTACTCCCGACAAGGATGCTCAATTACGAAACCGTGTGCCTGAGCTGCAAGACCTGATGATCACCTTATCTTGCCATCGACACGATCTAGGGATGGAAACCCCACCCCGAGTACTCACACCAGCATCAGGGTGGTGGAGGGGACAAGCTGACAACACAGATTCACCCTCTTGCTGAGTCACACAGACCTGCCCCTGAATCCTCACTAACAACTCACTCTGAGTGCCAGAGGATACATTCTATCACCTCTCTGAATATTTGGAGCATTGGCAACTGTAAAATTCAATTCCTTTGTTGCAAGAATCAGTTAGAGAACTCAGTCCAGTGGCAGGTGTTCTGTCCATGCACTCTCACTTCACATTTCTTGGATGCTCCTGGGGCAAGCACTTTCTGTGTTGAGTTCTCCACAGACCCAGAAAATTCTGCTGCCTTTTTCTTTTTTTTTTCTTTTTTTTTTTTTTTTACTTAGAGACAGGGTCTCACTGAGTTGCTTAGGGCCTTGCTAAGTTGCTGAGGCTGGCTTTGAACTCGCGATCCTCCTGACTCAGCCTCCCAAGTCGCTTGGATTACAGGCGTGCGTCCCCACGCCTGGCTTGCCTTCTTCTTTAATCTGGACCACCCGGCCCAAAGTCTCAGCAAGGGATGGGACCAGGAGAAGTAAAAAATGCCTTAACAATTCTGTACTTACCAACAGGGGAGATCCAGGCATCACCCAAAGCAACCCCAGCAAAGTTGCACTTGATGGTCCCTTGCTGAACAGCCTGAAAGAGAAGCCAAGAAACATCCTCACAAGGGACCAGGGCCCTCCAGCCCTTCCTCAAGGAGGTAGGATTATCCACTGCCTTTCCTGAGCACAGAGAACTTGTACCCATCCTTTCTGAGATTCTCTGGGTGTTAAAAGACCCAGACACCCACCAAAGAGGAGGGAGAAAGAAAAGGAAAAAAAAAAAAAAAAAAAGTCAATTAAGAGATCTAAAATAAGAAAACAGGGTTGGGGATATAGCTTAGTAGGACAGCAGTTCCTTGGTATGCATGAGGCCCTGGGTTCACTCTCCAGCACCCCACCTAAACAAATAAATAAACAAAATAGGGCTGGGGATACAGCTCGGTTGGTAGAGTGCCTGTCTCACACGCACAAGGCCCTGGGTTCTAATCCCCAGCACCGCAAAAAAAATGAATAAATAAAAAAATAAAACAAGAACACAATGAATAGCCTGACTTTGAACACCAGTATTTAAAAGAAGGAATTACGTATTTATTTGACTTTTCCAGAAGAAACTCATTTGAGGAACCTAAAGGGTCCCAGCTAATAAGGGAAGGCTGTCTTGTAGAAGGACCAAAGGAGAGCAGGATAAAATCCACACTTTGAAATTTCTAATGAAGTGACTAGTTTGGGTAAGAATTACAAACTGATGGTAAAACCATTAGGGGGAAAGTGGATGAGGAGCTGGACACCCAAAGCGAGCAAAACCAACTCTACCCCAATCACCTTCTGTTGCAGGGGTGGCTGAAGGGTTCCACGGAAAGATCCAACCAGATGGCGATATTATGTGCTTTCTGGTTTGATGCAAAACAAATGCATATCATCTATGACAGAGGTCAGCAATTTTTTCAATAAGGGCCAAATATTAAATATTTTAGGCTTTGTGGACCCAACAGCCTATATTTTAATGATGGCTCGGCCACAGTGGAGCTAACGCAGATGTAGGCAGCACGCAAACAACTGAGCATCCTAGCAGAACTTTATTCGTGGACACTGAAATTTGAGTTTCAGATAATTTTTATGGGTCATGAAATACTATTCTTCTTTTGATCCCCTGACCACCTGAAAATGGAAAAGTATTCTTAGCTCCTGCGTTCTATGAAAACAGGTTGTGGGTCAGATTTGACCTGTGGGTCATAGTTTATTGAAATCTGACCTTTAATATTTTCTGTTTAAGATGTCTACCTTGAATGCATCAAGCCTTTAGGTATAACTTCCAGTTTTGTAAGAGCAATAGGGTAAGAGTTATATGTCAGTTAAATAATAACACCAAGAAATTGCCAGATAAAGCCAAGGAACGAATATGACATTGTATTTTTTTTTTTTTTTTTTGGTGCCAAGGATTGAACCCAGGGGCACTCCACCACTGAGCCACATCCCCAGTCCTATTTTGTATTTTA